>JAEIHY010000171.1:0-16493 GCA_018904565.1 Drosophila tsacasi
CGAAAAAAATATATTTTATTCAAAAAGTCACGGACTTATCAAACGACCCTCGTATTATTATCGGAAAAACGGCCAGGGACCTTCTCCGGTCGGTGGCGACGCCGCCGGAAGTGACGGAAGCCGAATGACTACGGGCCCCTAACTAACTGGACTCCTGCCGAGCGAGTGAGGAAAGCCAGAAAAACAAAACGAAAGGCGTTTTCGGGGCCTTTTCCCCTCATTTGAATAGTTTTTTCTGGCTGCTGCTCAGGTGGATGAAGGCTCTCCGGCCGGAAGTGGAAATGGAAGCAGTGGTTCTGGAGATTGTGTTTGTGAAATGTTTGCGGCACTTCCTTCCGCTCACGACGAAAAGTTGAATAAAGTAAAATCTGTTTCCTGTTTGGGTATAATTAATCATTTTGCTCTCTGGCAAGCGGAACAATTAGCCAGTCAGGCCCCTAAAAAAACCCATGTGGGCGCAGTCAACGTGCTAATTAGGCCCCCAAAAAAAGAAATAGGGAAATGTACACAGTGGGACAGTAGAAGGAACTCAGCCACAGACACAAATCGCATTTTGATTTGGCAACGACAAAGTAATTACACGATAATTACGTGAAAAAATTGTCAAATGATTGCGAGGTAATTTTGTGATGTTTAAAAGAGAAATAGCTCAGGAGAATATTATGTAAAACATTTTAGTTTAAACTGTTTTTTTTTTTCCTAAATTTACTTGACTTTGTTGGTTTGACAAATGTTAACACAGATACAAAAAACAAGACACTTCTCAAAAATTAATAAAATATAAATTCAAATCCCTTTTTTTCTTTCTTGTTCCACAAAAGCGCTCCCTTATTGGCCCAATTTTATTGGCAATAAATTATATAAAGACAGAAACTGAAACTGATATATTTCCACTCACCGTCTTGTTACCCAGGTTCTTGACGCGACAGTTTAAATAGGCCGTCTTGCCCAGCAGGGCGGTGACGTTCTTGGAGAAGGCCTGGTCGAAGTAGGGACCCGCATTGCGGGCCTCCTCCAGCAGATCGATGCTGTTGCGATTGATGCCGGATGCCATCTGTGACGGGAACGTGTTGCTGCTGCCGAAGCTGCTGGCCCTGTGCAGGCTGCTGCTGGGAATGCCAACGATTGTTGTCGAGCTGCTCATGGAGCTCCTGCTGGCATCGGTCGTCATTGAACTGGATTCGGAGGCGGACAAGGACGAGGACGATGATGAGGAGGCAGAGGCTGATGAGGCTGATCCGACGGCTGACTGGCTATTTTTGTTATTTCCTGTGGCATTGTTGCTGCTTCCGCTTCCGGCGACACTAGTGGGAGCAGCTGCCTGCTCAGCTGATCCTCCTCCAGCCTCAGTATTGGGTATGGCATTGTTACTGCTGCTCATATCCTTTGATTTGTACGAGTCACGCTGGGCGGCGTAAACTGGAAGAAATGGAAGGAAAAAAAGGGTGGGTTGAGAATACAAATATATTTAAAAAACATATTCTGTTATCTAGTAGATGTACAATAAGTTTATGCCTAGTTTAAATATCCTTTTAGTATCTTAAGTATCTAAGTAGATAAAATTGGATACATGATTTGCAAGTCTAATACATCGAATGTCACGTGAAAAGGTGCGCCAAAATTAAAGCCATATCAGCAATAATCGGCAAAACGTTCATTGACAACAATTCCGAAAACCAAACAACAATTTTGCTGATAAAAACAAAAGTAAGTACCTGTGCCATAAAGATTAAAAACAAATCAAAGAAGCTAAGTTAAACTAATTACGGACACTGCCAGCTAAGGTCCAATTAATTTCATAAATATTGGCAATGAATGAAATACAGTATTAAATGCATTTAGTTATAAATTCTTATAAATATGAATATATTATTATAATAAAAAGTCTCAGGGATTGACTTATTTGCAACCAGCTGATAAAATATAATAACGAAGAAAACATCGGACTTGGCTAGTCTGGGGCATGGCGATAAGGCTGTCGAAAAAATAGTTCGCCCAAGCTCAGCCAGTCCAATGTACAGCGAACTCTGTAATCACGGTTGGCGGACATGACTCTTAAAATAACCCGACCAGAATAACCCACCAAGACTCAGGCGATGCGGGTAGAGAGCCATTTTAGCCATTGTGCTATAATTTAAGCTATTTTACTTTATATTTTTAGGGTACTTCAGGGTATTTTGGGGTTTAAATACCTACAGAAAAATACCAGATAAAATGACATTCATTATTAATTTCAGGTTCCCTGAACAACATATTAATTATAGTAAGATATTACATATTGGGAGGACTAAAAACAACAAACTCCCTTCAGCACAGATAATTATCTTTATAATTATTATTAATACTATTTTTTCACTTGTAAAATGTATTAGCTAAAGTGCCATCTCTGTCATTAAATATTATGAAATTTATTCAATTATTTTCATTTTTCTGTCTTCAATCCAAAACATTTAAGATTGAATTCAATATCTTAACATATATGCTCTCCTTCACACTTCTTAATAAATATTAAACATGAATTATTAATATTTCTAGCCACATTATAGCCACTTTTAGCTGGATTGTATTTCATAAATTGGCTTGCATTTCATACAATCAACACTGGAAAGAGCGAAAGAGCGAAAGAGAGCCAGATAAGATTAATCCGTTCCCGACTAATGGGTTCCAGAGCTCTATAAAAGCCGCGATGCTCGAGGTTGGGGAAGTCATTGTGGCGCATTGCAGAATCGGTTATCGACATGGCAAAGAATTCTTGGCGGCTTCTCCTTCTGGGCCTTATCCTGGGGCTACTGCCTGGCATGAGTCAGCAGGTGCGTGAATAGATTAGGGGGTTTCCAGGTGCCAGGTTGCCGGCTCCCGATAAGCCGCGCTAATCGGCCATTAATTGTTTGTTTATTAGTCTGATTAGCTTTCCACGTTCTCCGGCTTTCCAGGCGGCACTGGCCGAGGCGGATTACTATACGGCCGGAGTGGTGGAATTCCGCCAGTCGGTGCTCAGTTTGACGGAGAACGTGGAGGCCTATGTGGAGATCATACTCTCTGAGAATGCCAGTGCCACGGACATCATTGTCTTTCCGGAGAGCACTTTGAATGGCTCGGGATCCATGACATTTGTGCCCAATCCCGAAGATGAAATCGCTCCCTGCCTGAGTGATCCCAATGCCAGCTACTATGCGGAGTTCCTGGTGACCATATCCTGTGCGGCCCGCAATGCCAGCAAGTATGTGGTGATCAATCTCACTGAGAAACAGAAGTGCGAGGATGTGCCAGAGGACACGAGACCCTGTGCCTCCAACGGATTGAACACCTACAACAGCAACGTGGCCTTCGATCGCCAGGGCGTCGTGGTGTCCCGCTACCGGAAGGTTCATCTGTACGGCGAGAACAAGAACAGCACCTATCTGCCGGAGCTGAGCACCTTCGAGACGGACTTCGGTGTCACCTTTGGCCACTTCATCTGCTTCGATATCCTCTTCTACACGCCGGCCCATCAGCTCATTGTGGAGCATGGAATCACGGACTTTATCTACCCGGCCATGTGGTTCTCCCAGCTACCCTTTCTCACAGGTGAGAGACAGACAGACAGACACGCACTCGGAGCTAACAACCTCCTCAGGCGGGTTCGTTGACACATGTTGCTTATCTGGGCCGATCGATTGCTAATTGATGGCTCTCGCCACCTCTCGAGATGGAGTGCCCTGAACCGATTATGCACAGGGAAAAATACTTGGCTCTCAAGTGGCTGTAATCTGATACTGACAGCAGGGAAAGAAAATACTAATCCTTCTCTTCTCCCCACCAGCTGTTCAAGTCCAAGAAGGCTGGGCTTACTCCAACGATGTGAACCTACTGGCAGCCGGAGCAAGTCGTCCTTCGGTGGGCAACAGTGGCTCTGGAATCTATCATGGACGCAGCGGTGTCCTCACGAGTGTGATGAATCAGGGCTCAGGAGAGAGAGCCATCTACGTGGCTCAGGTTCCCAAGTACACACAGAGCAGGTCCGTCCAGAAGCGAGCCAAGAGGGAAGCTACGAAACTGCGTGAGGTGGCCACCAACTCGAGTTACTTCATGAAGCGCGACTACCTGGAGAACTACGAGACAGAGCTCCTTGAGTTCGACAATGCAGCCACTGGCAATGTCAGCAAGACGCTTTGCCAGGGCAGCTTCTGCTGCCTCTTTGATATTGCCTGGAGATCCTTGGTGGCAGACAGTGGCAGCTACTACAGCTACCGACTGGCCACCTATGACGGCTGGCGAAATGAGCAGCGGGTGGACGCCAATTACATTCGCAACTGTGCGCTGTTTGCCTGCTCTGGTCCCACCATCGCGGATTGTGGTCAGCTGCTGGCCACCGAGGGAGCAGAGCAGCAGCCCCGCGTTGCCTTTACCAGACTGGCGATCGAGGTGACCTATCCGGAATCGCGGGAGTTCCTGCTTGCCCCCAACACCCTGCTGAACAACTTGCTTCCCCTGGAGCCCAGCCAGTTCGAGTGGTCGCAGGAGAAAGCTACTGAAGACAGGTGAGCTAACAGGAGACCAGTGTTCACGTCCTCAGAATTATAATTCTGATATTCTTACAGTTACCAGCATGAGGTGCGCTTTGCCTTGAAGGAGACCCTGGAGCTAAGCAACTTGCTGACCTTCGCCATTTATGGAAACTACTATGACAACGAGTGCACCTTTGGCGTGGGCGATGAGGAGAAGCAACTGTCCTGCGGCTACAGGAGCGGCTCAACTAGAATGACGATCCTTGGATGGTGGCTGATGCCTTTGACTATCCTGCTAGTTTTGTTCAGAATTTAACAAGTTGCTCTATATCCGTAAAATTTCTTAAGCCAATGGATCTGAATTCAATTGAATTTATCTATTAACGGTGCTGGGATCAAATACAAGTCTTCGCTCAATAATGTCATCGTTATCTTATACATATTATTGTTGGAATCCTTATGTTTAACCACACCTAATGCTCGACTTAACCAGTATTTTGTTTGAATAATAAAGCAATCAAGCTTAACTTAACAAGCTTTACTCGTAGTTTAAGGAGTCGGTCGACAAGTTTATTGACTAACTCTCAGAAAAAGAGCTCTTAAAATAAGCCGATGACCAACACAACAAGTAAATTCAAACTCAACATTGCTTCAAAAGACTAAGCCGACATCAGCTCCAAGCCTGATAGCTCCTTGGCCAGGAAAATTCCCAGAAAGAACAGGCCATAGCTCTTGACCAGCATCCTATGGAGAATGGGATATGAAACAGATTATCTAAAGTGCTGATACCAAAGAACATACAACAAGCAAGGTGATTATTCTGGAGTTAAAATCAGGAAAGAAACTACTTCTCTCAAATGTATGATCTATATGCATCTTGCTATTTAAGAAACTCACCATTGGAACTCATTCTTGTAGATATTCCGAACGATTTTAAAGGGATACGAATACTTGACCATTTTGGTAAGATTTGTTTAAAACAATTTTCAGATGAATTTATATTAACAAATTTAGCAAACAAGCTTCTTGAAATGATGATTGAAACAAAAGGCTCAGCCAACTCAATTGTTTCTATTTAAGAATATAAGTCACATGTTTTTTTACCTTTTCAAGGGTAATCGAAATTCTGTAAAAAGGAGTTTTTAAGCCTTCTGCTTTAAATTAATATTTTTACGAGCTACAACAAAGCCATTAATAACGTTCAGCAATACTGCATGCTGAATCTGGTAATTCCCAAAGTTGCGCTTAGTTTTCGCAAATGTTTCAAATGAAAGAACTATGCTATAAAGTCCTTCAATCGATGGCCACAACAACTGAAAACCTGGAAACCTTGTAACTCGTTCGGGTTCAACTTTTAACAGCCACCATGCCATGCCACCTTTTGTGGCAGCCATTTAGGTAATTAGCGAATTACGCACACACCCAAACAGGAGCACACGTTTCACCAACTTTTTGCTGTTGTATTTTGTTTCCCTCTCCCACACCCCCACTTTTCCACCCATACAAATATATTTTTTTTTTGGTAAGGTAACCAAAGTTTTTGCTGGCTTGGAGGTAAATCCAACTTTTTGTTTTGTTCTACCAAAAAAGAGAAAAAATTTTCCGCATTTTTTTGTTTGTTCGCAATTTTTCGTTTATCAAATTTTCATGTTTTTCCGGGCACAGCCCCACGGCTGCGTGCGTGTGTGTGTGTGTGTGTGTGGAAACTGGCTGTTGTCGTAGTTACGAGCAATTTTTATCCGGCATTTATCCATCACTTAGCTACGAGGACGCCAGGGCGTCTGGGCCAAAAACTAAGCTCCACTCGCAGCTAAGCGCCGACAAATACACCCGGACCCACGCACATATCCCGGCCATATATCTCGGGGCACTTGATACGCTTATTACGTCGCAGCTAACGTCTTTTTATGACACTCTCCTCTCCTCCAGTTTTATGGTTCCGAGCCAGCCAACCCGACAAGACTGGCTAGCTAGCGACTTTATTAGATTAAACATGTTGTGCACGTCGCCTCGCCCTCGCCCGGAGTCTCAGACATCGAACAGGCCACCGACTTCTGGCTGTGATGCTGACAGAGACTAGTGACTCGATGGACACCGTGACACACAGTCACTTGGCGGAAAAGTCAGTGCTTTTTGGTCAGCAATAGACCTTGTTATTTATCTAAGGTGTCATGGGTAATTAAGAAATATATTTATATCTATTTTGACTTAGTTTTTGGGTAAGTGTTAAAAATATTTGATTATAAAAAATTTTATATAGAAATAGATGATCACCGATTTTAAGAACAAATAATTCTTTCACTTACTATTTCTAAAAAATCTCCCATTTCCAATTAAAACATTTTGAAGTTTTAATATCACTATATTCATCATTATTATATTTACTTAGCAGTATTAACAACGCCTTAAATATATTTATCAAGTAAATAACACAATTCTTTTAAACTTGTAAATATTTTTAAGGTTACTGAAAACTTTAAAAAATTTAAAAAAAAACTTAATAGAGAAACCCACCAAAGATCTCGTCACGTAACACGCGACTTGGCTCGACGCCCATGGGAAATCCTTGCTCATGTCCACATGCTTCGCCCAAAGCTGTCTCTCTCGTTCCTCTTCTCTGGTGTATGCTACTGTCCCTATCTACCGCAACCCCTCCAGTTTATTGCCCAAACTATTAGCTGAGCATCAGCTTTAGCCCGCTGGCCATGTTTCTGCCAGATAAGTCGAATATCCTTCATCATCTGCTCCAGCTTCTACTGCTAGCTGCGAGCTCCGGTTTTCGTCTTTCCTTCCCTCTTTCGAAAGAGGGAGTCGGGTTTAACTCCCTTTCCCGCCTTCGCCTTTCCTGACAATTTTCCACCCCCTTCTACTTTCCACTTTTCCTAAGCCAACTGCTATTGACAGGCACAGCAAAGCGTTTCGCAGTCGTCTGCACTAGTTTGGCTGTGCTCTTTGGTCCGCCGGCTGCCTTCAATTGGCAAGACCCAAACAATGTTGCTAATAACGTGACTCCACCCCTTGTCTGTTGTGTGGGCGCGGTGGTCGCAAAGGGGGCGGTGCAAGGGGGCAAACATGATAATAAATAAAACGCCTCTGGCTAGAAATTAAAATAAATTGACTGCCTGGGACAAAAGACCGCAACGTCAACTGTTGGCTGCCAAACATAAATTAGACCACCAACGAAAATATTTCTTTTCTTTTTCTCATTTTCGGTATATGTTGTACCCTTTGTGAGGAGGGTGCAATAATTTGCAGGATAATTTGGTTCAAAAGGAAAACATTGTTCAAGGATTTCTATAAAACTCTAAAGATGACCAAAAACATGATGACAAACTTGTTCTGTGTAGAACTAGAATTAAATAGTCGAGTCTCAATTTCTTATGGCCTGAATTGAGTCGATTATTGACCACAAGTCAATATAAAAATATTCAACAAAGTAAATAAAGGTCACAATAATAAAAGCTTTTAATATTATTACCAGTAATAGTTGTTTAAAAATTAAGATTAACGAATTATATTATATTATATTTCATTACATAAAAATACCCAATTATAATGATGACCATTTGGTTGAATGGATATAAAAATATAATAAAATATATATAGTATAAATCCCTAAACAATATGTAACTAAAATTATTTATGAAATGTTAATTATTTAATTCCTGATTAACATAAAGAAATATTTCAGGTTTAAATACAAGAAACTTTTAAGGCAATCCAATCGACGACTTAAATTTGTATACTGTTTGCCTTTCAATAACTTACAATTCTTCTATAAATCTTACTTATCGTTCTTACACTTTCTGGAAAATATTATAAATTATTATTAATTATTATAAATAAAAATATTATTAATTATTATAAAATATTTCATAAAAAGATTTAAAGGGCATCCCAAATTTCATGGCTCTAAATTTCCTTTTCAAAGTCTTGTTTTATTCTCGGTTTCATTTCTGTTTTGGCTTAAAAGCGCCCTGCAGAAATCAGAAAGTCATGTGCCAGGGTCGCTGTTTTCAGTGGCAGTTGTTGCCGTGTTCATGTCTCATGTCCCGGGTATTATGTCCTGCGTCCCGCGTCCTGTGTGTCCTGAGCGCCTTGTGTCCGGGTTTGTTACGTCGACGTCAACGTCAGCAACTTGAACGCAAGTAGACCGCAGGGCATGCTGTTCCTGTTGCTCATCCGTAGCCTCGTCCTTGTCCTGTCTCCTGTCCCGGCTCCCACCCAAGTTTCTCTCCCCTGACTCCTCCTTGCTCAAATTTTACGCCCACACAGTTATTATTAACGGAGGGGGACTCCCCTCTGCGGTTGCTGTTGTTGTCAGAAACATTTGAAATGTCAAAACTTTTAGCTCCCCCCTCGCTCGCCTGCGTTTGACTGTCTGTTTGCTAAGGTGAGCTGGCAATAACATCAGCGGAGAAAAGAAACGACGTTAACGCTTAAATTTTTAAATTCACTTAAAAAATTAAAAATCATTTGTGTGACCCACGCGACGGCTGGCATAAGAATTTTACATTTTTTTAAATATTTAAAGGCTTCCATTTGTCATGGTGCCTGGGGCATTGTTTGTGTGGCTTGTACCGTGACTTCCCGACTCTGGTAAAAGTTGAGCAGAATTAAATCGAGTGAATGATATTCCCGGGGATGCTCGGCGGCCTCTTATTCACCTTTTGGCAGGTGATTTTTCTCTACAATTGTGTGCAGGACTTCTAGGAATTGGTAAACGGTAATTTGAGTCGCAAGTTAATACGGTTTTTTGTCCTCGAACAAGCTTCAATGGCCGCGGGTCAATTTTTTCAGTTGTTTCTGTTTCATTTTCTGTGGTATTTTATGAAAAAAAAGCAATGATTAACTTGGTTGAATTACAGATGAGCTTTGAGCTGCCACAGGTCAATTTATGTAACCTTAAGTACAATATCCAGAGGCCTAGAACAGCTCCGGCCTATTTTTTACTCGTATCTCGGAAATATATTGAAAAACACTTTATTTCAGTGAAATATGTACCAGTATGCTATTAATTATTATTTTCCCAATAGTAACTTTTTTAAAGAATGGAGAAAATATATTATGTAAGTGCAAAAAATGTAATAAATTATCTTTCATAGCTTTCCATAAAATCCGTAAGTCAAATCACGGCTGCCCCGAATTTTCGCCAAAAAGGAAAATAATTTGAATAAGCGAAGCTATGGCATGTTCTTTATCTCTGGATCTAGTGCTCAATGTCCTCGACTGGCCGCTTCATTAGGACCTAATGACGATTCAACTCGTTGCCAATCCTCTCCGGTGGCATTCCGACTCTGATTCCAAGCCCGAATTCCGGCAGGCCGTCATTAAGCGCCGGAGCACGGCATATGAAAAATGAAAGTCAAATGAAGGCAGGTGGAAACAAACACACACGTCGACCCACAAAGCAAAGCCCCAACAGGAGTGGGAGCGTCATTCCTCCCCCATCGCCTGGGAGTTGCTGCTGGCCTGGCCTGGCCAAAACATTGATTTCCCAAGACTTTTCAGGCACACAAAATTAATTACCTAACCTAAAAACGCAGCCCAGAAGGCTGGCGCAACAACACGGAGGGAAAAAAGGAAAAAGAGGACTATAAAGAAAAATGAAGAGCTGGGCACGAAGGAGGGAAAATTATGTAAGCCAAGAGGCGGCTCCGGCTACTCGATGCTGATAGATTTTCCCTCTCGATTTTCCGGCTCGCTTTGATTTGGCTCGGCTTCGCTCCTGCCTCATGGCTCTTGGCTTGCTTGGCGTTTTTCTGCAGACTCATTTGGGCATGACAACGGCCCGAAATGAATGATATCGAAAATCGAAATCAATAAATGAAATTGGTCAAATCAATTTGGCAACAATTGCAATTTTGTGTATGGGCTGAGGCACATAGCAAAAAAAAGAAACTGGAGCACAAAAATTTGATTAAAGTTTTCGTTTTTCCCTGTTTGTTGGCCATAAAAAAAGTGATTGGAATGGAAAATGAGCTTGGCCTGTGGAAAAAGGCCAACAATTGTTGGTGGAATTAAGGCAAAGGCAAAAACCATTCAGAATGCAGCCCCAGCCCTGTTTGAGAGAAAATGGAAAAGTTTTTAAATCAGTGGCTGAGGCTTATATTAATTTTCGAAGAAGATTCAAGGGTAAATTTTCTCATTTGAAAAATCGAATCTTATAAAATCGAAAATATTATAATTGTTTTTTTAAATAATAATAATGATAAATAATAGTTTCTAAGGGAACAAATGTATAATTATCGTATTCTCAAAGAGAATTTTTCTTACGAATCATATTATTTCATCGAATTTATTAGGTAAATTATTTTTTATGTATATTACCTAATTAATTTAATTAAATTAGTAAAATAATTTAAATAGCTTGATTAGCGTAGAAAGTTTTCCATTTTTGCATTCCCTCTACCAGGCTTATTACCTTATTGCATTTTTAATGTATTATGTTCAATATTTTATTTGGTTTGGTTTATTTTCTCTTCATCAAATATTTTTGTAATAAATACTTCATTAGTTGTATTAATTGTATTCCAGTAATTTAAAATTTATTTTATATTTTTACATGTTTTAATTGTTTTTTAATTGAGAAACTTCGTTTTTTAGATAATAAATATTTCAATTTGTACTTTCAAACTACAACCACTAATTATTTAGCCAATAATGTTATTTATAATCAATAAAAGAGTGACAAATTTAGGAAAATACTCTGTTTATAACAATTTCTATCAACATCCCACGTTTTAAAACGATCGGAAAAGATTTATGATCAAAACCAGAATTTTCCTTCCTAGAATACTCCCTGGTGGTGCCCATAAAAGTGGGGAATACTTTAAAGCTCTCGAAAGAAGTAGATGGCACTTTATTAATTTATTATTTACTTTTTTTTCAATGATTTTGTTTCAGTGCTTCACTTACCTCCATTGCCGGATATTAGAACGATGACAACGACGAGCATGCTGAGCATTATCAGCGCTCTTTGGCAGCCGCTGCAGTCGAAGTGGGCGCCGATGCTGCCACTAAGTCCGCTGGTGTTGCTACTTTTGCTATTGCCACTGATGAGCGGATTGCCTCCAATTCCGGCGGTGGAGCTGGGCCAGCTGCCGGGCCAGAGCCGCGTGCAGTGGGCGCTGATTTCTGGTGGGTCCGAGGGCTTCAGCTCTCGTTGTTGTCGTTGCCGCCTAACTTTGCATGTGGCTCGTTGCTTTAAATTCGTTCGTTGCTTTCGCTGCTGCTGCTGCTGCTGGCGCATTTCCATTTGAAAAGTTGCCATAATATTTCACTGGCGAGCGAGTGGGCGTGGCGGCTCCCCTGCTCCTGTGCTGCTGGCGGGTTCTGCTCGGGAAACCTATTTGAAAATGTGTTTGCGGAATAACTGGGGGGCGTGGCTGGTGGTGGCCTGATTAGCGCCTGCCATCATCATCGTCATCCTGCCGCGATGCGTGAAATTGCCGCACAACAAAAAGGAGGCCAAAAGGGCAAATATCCTTGTAGGTGTCCTTTGCTAGCGTAACTGTAGTTGGCCGACTAACTACTTTGCATTGGTTCCGCTCGATGGATGCTGACAAATCGTCGTCATTTTCCCAGCGATTTATATTCTATTTAATTTCGACTCGAACACATTTCCGGCTGGCTATCACTTCATCTTCATTAGCCGTTGTCCGACATCCGGGATTGCAGGATGGCTTCCAGGATTCAGCCTGCTGACTGCTGCTGCCTGCGGAGGAAAACAGTTTCGGAGCGTTAAAAATGTTTGGAATTTCATTAAAAATTCAAACGTCAAAGTCAAAATAAATGGAAATTTGTGCGCCTCGGTCGACGGCACGTGCTGTTGTCCTTGCTACGGAAAAAAAAACCAACCTCTGCCCTCTCCACCTGAGCCAAGGACGTATACTCTCTTCCTATATATATTATATTATCTGGATGCGCGTGGCCTGTCTGTCTTGCCGGATTGGCTCTGTTTGCCTTATGAATGTGTGTTTCAGTAACTGGCGACAACAGTTTTTCCCCAAGCTTTTTATTTTTTTGTCTCTTTCGCAAAAATTCGGGCTGTGCTGGCAATATCGTAATGTGATTTTTATTAAAGGCAACAAATAATAAATTAAATGCGCCCGAGGCAGAGATGTGGAATTTCTAATTTTTGCAAACAAAGAAGAGCTTTAGGGGACGGAATGTCAGGCTAGGAATTTTTGTATTCAGAAATTCTCTAAGTGATTCAAGGAAAAATTGCTAAAAGTATTTAATTTGTTTAATTAGATTTGAAATATTACGTTGCTTTCGAATGGAAAATCGTTTGGAATATATGGATTCGTGGTATTATTTAGATATTTTGAAATATTGAAAATATAACTTGAACATGATTAAAACTAAAATTATTATAAAATTTATATACATTCCAAAAATAAATTCAATTTTTTAACCTAATTCATTGTACAAATTATATTTTCCATATTCTAAAGGTTTCCATTATTTTCCAACCTAATACATTGTAAACATTGAATATTACATATTTCTAAAACAGATTTCCACGATTTCTTAACCTAATTTATTGCCAAAAGTTTCTGAAAAATTATATAAAAATAGCATCATGTCCTGTCTACTTAGCAAACCCAAACTAAACTGCTCTCATTTGCTACAAATAAATGTAAAAAATATTTTAAAAGCTGTAAATTATATTAAAAGTTTTGGGGCACATTAATCTAAGCTCGGCTCGAAACTTTTCCCATAAATCCTTTCAATTTCTACGATCGGCAAAGCGCAGGTCCTTTTCGCATCGCTAATGCAAAGATAACTTTCCACTCGATTCGGCATTCATTTGGACACGACCCTGGAGAGCACTTTCATTCCATTTTCCGACAAAAACTTTCCGCTAATGTCTCCCAGCGCTGATCGTATTATGCCTATTTACAACTTTCATTATTCATTTTTGCAACTAACGACAAGAGAAACGAGAGATACAATGTCCCTGACAGCATCCAAAATAATGGGGCACAAAGCGTTAAACAAAAGGAGAAAAGCGGACCGGAATAAAAAATGGAATGGAGACTGAAACAAAACCCAGGCAGGACTCGTCGTCACAGTATAAGTTACAGTAAAAGTTTCATTTAAAACTGTCGAGCTGCGAGTCCTGTGAGTCCCCAACTGAAACTTTTCAACCTACCACCACCCATGGCACTTTAAAAGTTGCGAAAAAATTCCATCCGTCCATCAGGGACGGAGATCGTAGGTCCACAGGGGTAGAAAAGTCATCAAGTGCAATGTCAGAGCTTGACAAAATATGCAGCACAGCCTCCGCCTCTACCTCCGCCCCATCGTGGCGTCAATGCGTGGCAAATCCAAGGGAAATGTGCCACGAAACTTTGGCCGGTCAACAATGGATGTGGCGGGGAGAACGAGAACGGGAACGAGAACTGTCGAAAAGTGGCATAGGAAAAGCTTCTCCTGGCTTCAAGGTGATGCCTGCCGTAATTTTTCCCTTTTTCTCAACCATTTTTTGTGTGGCTGCTGCTGCCGGTGGTTAGTTTTAATTAGTGCCAAGGTCCGCCGAGGGTTAAGCACGTCACGCTGATGGCCGGGCATTAAGTTGTAAGTGCCAGGGCGTGACCAGCTAACCCAACGCCCACAAACCACTCTGTTAGCTAGAGCTACAAAAAAATAATAAACAATATGCTCAATATTTCATCAGAGTTGTACATTAACATATTTATTAATATATTTAAAACTATTTCCTTATATGAGATGCTGGTATATACCCAAGAAAAATTATTTAAAGTCCGATTAGTTTCTCATTTTATTGAAAAGTGAGAACTATTGAACTTGAAACTCGACTCTCGATTTTTATTTTCTAAATTCCCTTAAATAGCAACTAAGCATTCGCAACAAAATAACAAACTTTCAAAGAACTATATCATTAGGAAAAAAAAAAGATGTAAGGAATCCAAAACAAACCCTACATTTCAAGTAACAACTCTATAAATTCATAAAATCATATTAAATATTATTGTTACTATATTAATTTAGTTTTAACATAACCGACGGCTGAAAGGAGAGGAATCCCGAATCTTTACAATCTTAATTTAATATTTTTAAAGCCAAAATGTTAAAGAAAAAACCTAATTACTATCCAAATTCAATCAGGTTTTTTTTTACAGTATACCGTACCCAAGTCCAAGTGCCATGCATAATTAAAGCTCAACGTCTCATTATAATTTCCATTAAAAAGTGAGTAGCCGCCACCCAAGCAACAGCCCCAGGGCCCCAGGATGAGTTTATCCCCTGGCAAGGACTTTTGAAATATCGACTCGTCCTTTGATGGGCCATCGATGCGTCGACATTTAAAGCGACAGCTGTCATGTCAAACAAAAGTGGGACACGATGGAACAGGAGGCCCACCGATTAATAAAAAATGCATGACCTGAGTAATTATGTTTGATTAACTCACATACATATACGTATATATAATATGGTATATACATATTTGTGTTTTAATTATGTCTTGCAATTGCAATTCACCTCTATTATTTTTTGCGCTTAACAATTTTCGCCTTTGTTTGCTTTTGATTTCCTGCTATTTGTTAAATATTTGCATAATATTTCATTCATTCGAAGTAGTGTTCATATTTTTGTAAAAATTGAAATTGAATAAATATGGTAAAGTAAGCACAATGGAAGGCTTTGTGTTTTGCATTTGCATTAAATATTCAAATATTGAGTGGAAGGCGAAGTACAACAAAAAATTAATATATTGCAAGCTGATTAAACTGAAACCGAGGGCAGAGAGCAATTTGGGGTTAAAAATATATCAATATATATTAAGCGGTTAAATGTAATTGAGGGAAAGCTATTTTCATTATAATGCAAACTAGGCAAGTACAAAAAACGGTAAATTTAAAATGTGTTAAATTTTCCTCATGGTTAGATTGCTAATGTAATCATTAGCTATACGATTAAATAATTTTTTATTCAAAATTTATCAAAATTTAATAGAAGATTCGGAAAAAAAGAAAGCAAATTAAGCTCTTTATTCTGCTTTGTCAGACTGTCGCTAAAAATATTCATGCAAATATATTTGAGTTTATTTACTGACTTTGGGTTTATAAAGTTTAATATATATATATTGAAAGGGCTTTTGTTTGTGTCCTACTTTATTTCATTTTATTTCAACTTTCCGCAATTGGGTTGCTCACACAAACATTTTATAAATATTACCCTATATATAAATGTGCGAAGCTCGCATGTTAAAGTAAGCTTATGAATTTTTTGGGGGGACTTAAGCTGATTTGGGGCAGACAATGTATGGGGGAAAGTCAAGGCAACGAAAAAGGTTAAGTACAATAAAAATAATTTATGTATTTGGGCAACTTTCTGGAGCAGAAAGTTCAATTTTCCAGCCGTAAGACATGGCCTTGGTGAAGCAAGAGGTAAATGAAATCTTCTTTTTTGTTATTTGTGGAAAGAAAATCTGTTTGCATAAAGAAAGCACCCATTTAACTTGTCAGAGAAGCTGTTATATTTTTTATGCTGCAAATAAAGGTGACTGCCAACTGGGCAATGGGTGTCCAAACATATTTTCTAAAGCAAAGTTATGAATGGTGAATGAAAAGGGTAAACTTATTTCGAGAGTTGATTTCTGGGATTTATATATTATGTGGTAGGATTCTACTTCTTAAGGCCAAGTCGGTACTAATGCCATATTTATTATAAGTGGATTAGAATAAACACCTGTGTTTATAACAAATTAATTATTAAACGAGACAATATAAATATTTGAACAGTAAACAAATTACTAAAGATATGACAAATATATTTAAAATTAATAACGACAAGGAGTTCAATTATTAGTTTGAATCGTATTAAAAGCATTTTTCGTATTAAGGGTATAGCGAAAACGTAAATTGGTATAAGAATATTAACCAGAAAAACATTCAGCTACTTCACTTTACCTTATCTATATTGTAGTATACGCACATATCGAGTACACACTGCACAGACTACGACTCTTAGTTG
>JAEIHY010000183.1:0-28135 GCA_018904565.1 Drosophila tsacasi
AAAAATGGCACGCGGGCCAACCAGCCCGGCTTGGTCATACACATCCAGATAAGACGTGCTGTTGGGGAACAGGCGCGCGACTTCTTCAATTTCCTTCTGGTTTTCAGAAAGATGCGTTTGCATGAACAGCCCCTCCCGGCTGCGATACAGGTCTCCTGCCAGTTCAAGCTGTTCGGGGGTGCTGGTAATGGCAAAACGCGGCGTGACGGCGTAAAGCTGCCGCCCCTTGCCATGCCAGCGTTCAATCAGGGCCTTAGACTGTTCATATCCGGTGCGTGCGGTATCGCGCAGGTTATCGGGTGCGAGCCGATCCATCAAAACTTTCCCGGCAATCATACGAGTGCCGATACGCTCTGATTCTTCAAAAAACGCATCAACAGAGTGTGGGTGCACGGTGCAATAGACTGCGGCGGTTGTGGTGCCGTTGCGCAACAATTCCGCCATGAAGGTTTTGGCAACGGCTTTCGCTACCTGTTTATCAGCAAATCGCGCTTCGGCAGGGAAAACATATTGTTGCAGCCATGCCAGCAGTTCCTCACCCCAGGACGCAATAACGGGGAGCTGCGGGTAATGGACGTGGCTGTCAATAAAACCAGCGGTGATCAGTCTGTTTGGATAGTGATTGACGTCAACACCATCTTGCAGAAATACGCGTGTTTGATCGTAAGGGCCGCAATGGGTAATTTTACCATCGGTTATCAGGATCAGTCCGTCTTCCTCAATGGACAGTGCCTCGTGCGGGGCGGTCACAAATGGATTGGCACGAAACGTGACAACGCATCCGCGCAGGGCGGCGTGACGGGCTGTGGCAGACATGGTGGCTCCTGATGATGCAAGGGGTACTCTCGGCCTTGTTACGCGGGTTTGCGCAACGGTTCCATGCGCAATTGAGCAGCGCGGAACAAAAGCTGCGGGTGTATCACCGCATCCCGGCACAGCCATGGTGGGTTTCATGGCGGCTTCGGCAGAAAAGAGGCAGACATGAAAAGCTTATGGCGGCGGGTCAGGGAAAAGCGTGAAGATCAGAAGGCAGCGCGATACACCAAGCTGGATGAACTCCCCCCGCAAGAGGGGGAACCCGGTAAGCCTCGCAAACCCCGGCTGAGCACAAAGGATGCCGTCAAGCGGTTTCGGGCGCATGCGCTGGTTGAAGAAAAAAGCCACCGCGATGTCGTGCGTGTGGGGCTGCGCGATAGTGTGTGGACAGATTTATACCACCACGCGCTGACAGCAAGCTGGCCTGCCTTCGCTTACACGGCTGTGCTGTCTTATTTTCTGGTTAATCTGTTTTTTGCCCTGCTGTACTGGCTGGCCCCAGATCAGGTGACGGGTGACAGCAAGCACACGTTGCTATCGCTTTTCTTTTTCAGTGTGCAGACCCTGTCCACTGTTGGTTATGGCGGCATGGTGCCGGTCGGGCTGTACTCAAACATAGTGGTCACGTTTGAAGTGCTGATTGGCATGATGATCAATGCGCTGGCCACGGGTGTTGTGTTTGCCCGTTTTGCGCGCCCACGTGCGCGGATCATGTTCAGTAATACAGCCGTAATCAGCAACGAAAATGGTGTGCCTGCACTGTGCATCCGTATAGCCAATCTACGGATGAGCGTGATTTTATCCGTGGATGTGGAGGTCGCGCTGTCGCGGCTGGTTATGGTTGAAAACGGGCATCTTGTGCGCCAGTTTGACCAGCTTCTGGTTGTGCAGTCCCACGTTCCGGTTTTGAAATTTGCATTTGTTATGGCGCATGTGATCGGGCCGGATAGCCCGTTGCATGGCAAGACTGTGGCTGAACTGGAGCATGAGGAGGCCGAAATTGTCGTTACCGTAACCGGCACGGATGAAGCATTGGGGCAGACTGTTTTTGCCCGAACCGCCTATCGGTTTGACAAGGTGCGGCATAATCATCGCTTTGTGGATATTGTTGCGTCCCGCCCAGATGGACGGATAGCGGTCGATTACACACGGTTTCATGATATTGAAGAACATTGACCTACGCCGCGCGGTTTCCAATTCTATCCGCTATTCAGTTAAGTTTTTTGCGCGGGGTCTTTTTTTCGTTAAGTCGGTGCAGAAAAAAGCATGTGCTTGTTTGATACGGTAACCCGGACGTTTAACGGGGGACTACGGACGGCTGTTCTGCGGAACCCGAACATGAAAGCGGCGTGTAATATCAAGAAACGTCGCATTCTCGGCTAACTCGTGCCGCAGCACTTCCAGACTGCCAACGGCGCGTGCAAGTTCAAGATGTGTGGACAGGTTATGTTCTTTCAATGCCGCTTGAAGCGTCTTTTCTAACGCATGGGACGCTGCCTGGGCTGGCTGTAGGGAGTAGCCATGTATGTGTGAAATAGTTTTCAAAACATGCTGAATACTCTGCGCCTGTTCCGTCGGCAGGTTTTCATAGGTGAGAACGTGCTGAAGGCGCAAAACCACCAGACCAATTGTCATAAGCCCCATAGCGCCGGCTAGATAGGCTTCTGTTACCGGATCAGGCGAAGTGCCTGCATGCCTGATAATCTGTGCCAGTCTGCCACCGGAAAGCGCAATCCAGTCTGACGTTGAAAAGTCTTTTTTAGAGGATGCAAGATTGCGGAGGTCACGCACCAGTTTGCGGCGCAGTCTCCAGCGCTCTGCAGCAGCATCAAAAGGCAACACTAATCTGAATACCCACACGCCAAGACCAATGCCCAGAACCACGGCCGGGGTAGAGTTCAGCCACATAATTTCATCCATGCGTGTATGGTTTGCAGGGCCGACCATGAAGGGGAGAAAATTGTTGTAGGGAGCTGCTGTCCCTCCAAACGCGGGTGAACGCAATGCCAGCCCCCCCACCAGCATGGGAAAAAACAGGGACGCCAGTAATGTCTCGTTACTGGCCTGTTGCGGTAAAACCCAGAAAACCAGAAAGAAGGACACAATCGCTGCCCAGACAGCCCCACGTAGAAAACCGTTTGATGCCTGCACCGGATTTTCAAATGATGAAAAGCGTGTGCTGGTAACAGCAACAAACATGGCGACAATCGCCCCCTCGGGCCATGCTGTGACTTCCCACAATAAACCGCCAATGCAGATTGCAACGGCAGACCGCAAACCATTATTCAACGCAAGTGTGAAATCTTTTTCGGGGTGTTGATCAAACCGAAAGTGATCATGTGGAAGCGGATGCTGCGTGGCAATGAAATGGGCCAGAGCGACATCCAGTTCCAGCAGGAGTTTGGCCAGAGCACCTTCCAGAATACGGCTTTCCAGAAGATCCCGCATTTCTGGTGTTGGGGACGTATTGGTTAGCCGGAGATTCTGAAAACGCACCAGATGATCAACTGCACGTTGAAGGCAATCCGAACGATGGTGCTGTAACATCAGGCGGATGGATGTTGCCGCTTCAACCGGATGATCGCCCATCAGTTGATTGGGAACCTGACTGAGCAGCAGGGAGATTTTTTGCAGCGTATTTTGAAAAACCTCAGGGAGTGGAGCGGCGGCGCGCATATGAATATGCAGGCTTAACCCGCGTGCCAGAAATGTTGAGATAGCCCCCAGAGACGCACGTGCGTGATCGCCTGCGTGAGAGTGTGGGCCCATTTCGATATCACTGAATTCAGTTTGATCAGCGAGTGAGGGAATGCTGCCTAACAATGCCCGTGACCGGAACAGTCCATCCTGATGGCCCAGTAGAAGGTCCGTCATACCGCGGCAGGCACCACACAGAGCATCTTGCAGGCGGCCCAGTATTTCCTGTTGGGCAACATGGTCAAGCCGTGGAGCAAACAGCATGGCCAGTCCGCTTTCACAGAGAATACCCAGCGTAATATAGGTGGTTCGTGAAAGGGCAATCATGAACACATTGTCCGGTTGATTGGCCGCGCTTAGCACAATAATGGTGCAGGTAAAGGCAATTAAAACTAATGCATATGAGCGGAAGTTTCTTAAAAAAGTGGCGTAACCGCAGCAGATACCAGCCCCCACGGCTAAAGCGGGGAATAATAGCCATGGGCTTTGTGGAAAGGCAGCCAGATAGGCAACGCCAGCAACCGCCCCGATAAAGGTACCGGCTAACCGCCATTTGGCTTTTGATAAACTCTGCCCACGCGAATTCTGTGCGACGATCCAGGCGGTCATGGGGGCCCATTGAGGGCTATCCATTTCCATCCACAAGGCAATGGTCAAAGCCAGCAGGGCTGCGCATGTGGTTCGTAGAGCAAACCCCAGATTAGCTGGGCTGGGGGCAAATAGCCATGCAAATGGGGTGGTTTCGTTCAGGCTTGTTCGTTGTTCGCTTATTTGGCTGGCCCATTGTCGCACACGGGCGGGTAGATAAGCAGAAAGTGAAAAAGCAAACACGGACAGATCATTCTCCCTCATCATGTTATAACACGATTGAGGGAGTAGAACGCATATTAAAATAGTTTTTCAGAATGATTGTGCAGAACTGCTTCGATCTATTTTCGCAGAGTGGCGGAACGTTGCAAAAAGCAGGGCTGTAAGAAAGCAAGGATGCGAGTTGGTACAGGCCGGAAATTTTAGAAAGTTAGGTGAAACGATACAGGGTATTAACTTTGTGAATTTGAAAATTGGCATGCTAAATAAGGAAGTGTTCCGTCTGAAACTTCGAGAATTGAGTAGGAAAATAGATCTTCAGACGAACACAATACCCGATTGAAGCAGTCTGTTATTGTTTTGACTTCAGCAGCATCGTTTGAAAAGACGCAGGCTGAATATCAATTTCGCCAGAAAAGAGAGTTTTAGTCTGACCCCTTGCCATGCCGTGTTGCCGTATAAATAAGCTGTGGCGGTAGGCGGTAATCACGGCCAGCCTCACCGCAACACGCACGACGCTAATAACGGGTTATACCGCGCGATAGGGCTTGGTCGCATCCAGGAACACCGCGTTGGCCTCAAGCTCGTGAGACACAACAATCAGATAGGCAATCGCTCGCGTCAGTTCGATGCGAATGGTGATGTTGGGTTCAACAGCTTCAATACGGCGCAGTGTCTGTGTCGCCAGACTGGCTGAACGGGCTGTGCGACCATATTTACCGGTGAAGCGGCTCATTCGCTGCATTACCACTTCAATGGGTCTGCGGGCAGAAGGCGGTATCTGGTCACGTTCAAGCAGCGCACGCAGCCGAATAATGTTCAGCCCAATAGTCATGGCGGCCAATGTGCCCTGCAAGCAGCCCTCGATAGTGGGGGAAGGCGTTGGCCCGGCATGGCGGATCAACCGTGCAAACCGGTCAATGTTGCGGCCAATCCAGTCGCGTGTCTGGGGCATTGGTTCTGCCGATGCCAGTGTACGCAGGTCGCGCAGCAGCGTACGGCGCATGCGCCAGCGCTCGGCAGAACTGCTGAAAGGCAGGATGGCGCGGAACATAATGACAGCAAATGCCACGCCTAACAGCACGGCGGCGGTGGAGTTGAACCACCCAATTTCGTTCTGTCTCCCTTGGTTCAGGGGATGCACAAAATTGGGTAGCAGCAGCGTATAGGCGGCGGAATGAAGGGCGGTCGCGGCATTACGGGCAGCAAGGCCGCCTGCAATCATGGGGAGTGCAAGGGATGCCACCAGCATTTCATAGTCGGCCTGCGTTGGCAGCACGACAAACACCAGAAAGAAAGACACCAGAGCGGCCCAAAGACTACCGACCATGAACTGCGTTGTGGCAACAACCGGATTTTCTCGGGTCGCAAACAGGCCGCACACAATGGCAACAAAGGTAATAAACCCTAAACCGGAAGACCACGCCGTGACTTCCCACACCAGACCGGCGGCAGCAATGGCAACAGTGGCGCGGATGCCGTTATAGGCGGCCTCGCGTTTATCAACGTGAGATTGCAGGCGGAAGTGAAAATGGTCCCCACGAATAACGTGCTGGCTGGCATCATATTCGCGAATGGCCTGTTCAAGCTCGCCCAACAGTTCATCAAGCGCATTGTGCAGAATACGGCCATCCAGCAGCGCCTGAACCTTGTCGTAGTCTCTTTCAGCAAAGGGAGTGCTGATTTCAGACGTCAGCGCATCCACAATCTGCTGGCGACATTCAGCACGCAGAAGTTGGAGTTCACGCAGCAGGTTCTGTACGGTTTCGTCTGTTTCCAATTGTGGCGAGAGGCCATTCAGAAAGGTGCTGACCCGAATGGCTGTTTCACGGAAGGCAGGCTGGTCGGTATCAACATATTGCAACCGCACGGCCATACCCAGCCCGCGTGAGAGCAAAACAGAAACCGCCGCCAAGGCAGCGCGGGCGTGATCGCCCTCATGCCCGTGGGGGCCCATTTCAACTTCTGAAAACTCAATCTGGTCATTGATTGACAGAATGGGCCCAAACATGGCGCGTGACCGGACGAGGGCTTCATCGTCTCCTGACAACAGGCTGGCGACCGAGTTTGAAACATTTCCCAGTGCTGTACGCAGTTTGTCACGCATGTTCTTGCGCGCTGTTGCTGCCAGATTATGGGCGAACATACCCGCCACGACGCTTTCGCAGACAATGCCGAGGACAATGTAGGTTGCACGTGACAGGGCTGTGATGAACACGTTTTCCGGGTTGGGAATGGCCCCAATGGCAATAATGGCGCAGGTATAGCCCGCCAGCACCAGCGCATAAGACCGGAAATTACGAACAACCGTTGCCAGCCCGCAGCACAGGCCAACCCAGATGGCGAGCGCGGGGAAGAACAGCCATGCCTGTTGAATGAAGGCCGATATCAGGGTGATGGACATAACCACCCCCACAACGGTCCCGACCAGACGCCAGCGGGCTTTTGAAAGACTTTCCCCGCGGGACCCCTGTGCCACAATCCAGACAGTCATTGCGGCCCATTGCGGGTCATCAAGTTCCATCCAGAGCGCAATGACCAGTGCGATCAGAGCCGCAATGGTGGTGCGAACGGCAAACCCGACAGCGGGGAGGGACGGCGCAAACAGCCATTGCAGGCGCGTGCTCTGCTGTTCGCCAGGCCGCCGCAAAGGGCGAAAATGACGCAACGGGCCAATACGGTCGAGAAGGAAGAGCGGAAGGCTTGGCAAAGCGGGTACTTTACTGGCTACGGCTGTGGGACGCGTGTCTATGGGGCAAAGTAGCGCGATTCCCGAAATTTTCCTTGTAGTGTCAGATGCATATCAGCCACTCGGCCCATTACGGTCTGCCATAGGGTCTTATCAGGATTGTTATAGCTCTCGCATATGTCAGCTATTTGGTCCATGATGAAATCAGTTGCTGGTTGCGCGGGGCAATACAGTAAAACGGGTGCCAATAACAGACGAGCGGAGAAGCTTTTAGATGTCTGACTTCCTTTCTAACCTGGTTGGTAAAGTAGAAAGCGCGCTGGGTGTGGATTTGCAGGGCGCGTTGCAGCAGCAGCTCCAGAAGTTGCTTCAGCCAGAAAATCTGCAAGCCATTCTGGCGCAGGCTGATCAGGCCGGGTTGGGTGACAAAGTGCGGTCATGGATCGGGCATGGTGACAACGTGCCTGCCACGACGGATGAAATTCGGGACATTCTGGGCAGCGACATTGTGCATAATCTGGTGGCCCGCACCGGTCTGCCAGCCGATACGGTTCTGAGCACGCTGGCTCATTACCTGCCAGAAGCAGTGGACAAAACCACGCCAGCTGGTGAACTGCCTGCCGCAACACCAACAAAAGAAGCCTGATTTTTCTGATCTGGCGCGGCAATATCCGCGCCAGATTTCATACGGCTGCGGCGGACATAGTCCTCGTTCATGGTGAGTCGGTTTTAACGTTCCGAAGCCCAGCGTTGCGTCGCAGAGCAATTCGAGGTGCGTTTTTCCACATAATCCGTTATGGTGCAGACATGAGTCTTGGTGATCGCATTATGCGGATTGATAGCTGGCTGCTGGATGAAGTGTGCCAGCCCGTAGCCGACCGTCTGCCTGAACGCCTGCCCGCCCTTGAGGTCGGGATGAGCTTTCAGCTTGGGTCGCTTGTCTTTTCGGCGGCCTCAATCATTGCCGTATTCGTGCTTGGTGGCATGACAGACTTTACCAATATGGCGTTTAACGTGTTGGTATGGTGTCTTTGCGTGACCTTTTTTATTGGACTCAGCCGCATGCGGGTTTTGGTAAAGCCGGGTCAGCCCAACCCGTTTCGGTATATGTTGCAAGGGGTTCGGTTGGTTTCCATCCCCTTTACGCTTTATGTGCTGTATCAAGCTTACACAACGCCAGCCCCGTTCTCGACCGCCATGTGGTTTAACGCACTGTCAAACATTGTGTTTGTTGTGGGCTTGTATCTGATTTCCTGCCAAAGCCGACCACCGAAAGCCCGGCAGCGTGAAGATATCTGGGCACGCGCGCCCCACCTGCGGGAAGTCGGGACGAACTCATTTTCTGTGTAACCAATAAAAAACCGGAAGACCGCTAGGGGCTTCCGGTTTCTGTATCCTGATCAAGTCGGTATCAGAAGATTACGGATTATCCTGATCGTGTTCACCTTCTGCAATGCGGGCTTGCACTGGTCCGCGCCATGGTGCGTCCTTGGGGGCGGCATCCAGTGCTTTGCGGAACAGGGTCAGAGCTTCTGGCGTCACATGGCTGTTAGCGCGGGTAATGGCTTCTGCTGCGCGGGCCGCAACTTCTGCGTCAAAGCTAAGATCAAGAGCATGTTTCCAGGCATCCGCAGCTTCTGCGTAATGATCGCGGGAAGCTTCTGCCTGACCAAGCAGCAAATATCCTTGCCGCAGATTGGGGTCAGTCGCTGGTAATTGGGCCAATGTCTGACGGAGGCGGCTTAACACCGCATCATTTTTCGTATTTTGCTCATGCTGTGCGACCAACCTTGGGCCCAGAGGCATGGCCGGCATGGAGGGCACCCCGTTGGTCAGATACAGACCAATGGCCGCAGCGGGAATAAGCCCTAGCGCGCCCCAGACAAACAGCGGGGAAATGGCATCAGCCGCTTCAGCCGGAGCGGTATCTGCCACCAGAATCCGCCGTTGTATTTCAAGACGCGCAATATCGTGCTCGGTCGGGGCAATCAGACCAATAGCCAGATCACGGTCAATTTCAGACAGTTGGGCTTCATGAAGTGCCAGAGCCGCACTGCGTTCATCCCGGATCTGCCGGGTGCGCCGCCAGAGCGGAATGGCGGCTGGAGCAAGAGCCAGCAGGCTTAACAGGGCAATGGAGAGCCAGATCATGTGCTCAATCCTTTGTCAGCTTGGCAAGACGCGCTTTTTCATCGTCTGAAAGTGGCGGGGGGGCTGCCGGGGCTACTGCACGTCTGCGATAAGCGAAAAACGCTGTTGTCAGACCAAGAAGCAGGGCAAGCACAGGCATGCTCCACAGCAGCAATGTGCCAACCGAAAGGGGCGGGCTAAGGCGGATGAAGTTGCCATAACGGTCAACCATCCAGTCCATAATCTGTTTGTCAGTTTCGCCTTTTGCGACGTGTTCCCGCACAACTTTGCGCAGGTCACGTGCCAGACCGGCTCCGCTATCTTCAATCGATTCATTCTGACACACCAGACACCGCAACTGGGAGCCTATGGCTTCAGCGCGTGCTTCCTGCTTGGGGTCTGGCAGCATTTCAGACGGGTCATCCACTGCCAGAACAAGGACGGGTGCCAACAGAATGCTCACGCCCACAAGCAGGGCAGGCAACATGCGCCGCAGTCGGCGCAAGGGGGCAAGCAGAGGCATCATGATGCTTTCAGCTTTTCAAGCAACGGTATCAGCGTGTTGCGAATGGTATCGACATCCAGCGGTGTGGCGGTGTGCCAGCGGATAATCCCACCGGGGCCGACCAGGAAAGTTTCGGGCACGCCTGAAATGCCCCACTCCATACCAATACGGCCATCATGGTCGCTTCCCAGCCGGGTGAAGGGATTGCCGGAGTGTTTCAGAAAGTTTGCCGCGTTTTCAGGCCTGTCCTTGTAGGCAATGCCCCATAAGGTCAGGTCGTCTTTCAGGCTCATCAATGTAGGCATTTCTGCCAGACACGGAATGCACCATGAGGCAAAGAAATTGACCAGAACGGGTTTGGTCAGGCCGCGTAGATCCTGCGCTGAAAAGCCTTGGCCCGGAGCCTGATCGGGCACCGTAAATTCCGGCACAGGGCGGTTAAGCACCGGGGCGTTGATGTCATGCGGATTGAAAGACCCGCGCTGCATGCCCGCCAGCATTTTCCAGAAACCAACACCCAGAACAGCAGCCCCGGCCAAAGGCAGCCCCATCATCAGCCGTCGGCGGGTGAGGTTCTCGTTGTCAGGAGAGGTGCTCATGCTGCTGTTACCGTTTCTGATGAAAGTTTGGCGCGGCGCGGTGCGCCCACACGCATGCGGCGGTCTGACAGAGACAAGGCACCGCCAATGGCCATAATCAGTGCGCCAAGCCACATCCATGGGGCCAGCGGATTATAGTGCAGGCGCAGAACATAGGTGGGTGCCGCGTCCGTGCCGTGTTTGTCCCCCAGAACGCCGTACAGGTCAGCCAGCAGGTTGGTATGGATGGAAACTTCCGTTGTGGTCTGGTTCTGGCTGTTAAAGCTGCGTTTTGACGGGTGCATCACCGTCACCAATCTGCCGTTATGATGAATTTCGATGGTTGCGACTAACGCAGAATAATTGGGGCCGGGTTCCTGTGTTACGTTGGTCAGGGTCCAGTCGTATCCTGCCAGATGCTCGGTTGTGCCAACCGGCACTTCCACAATTTTATGTTGTGCCTGTGACATGGCGGCCAGCCCCAGAACGGTGACACCTACCCCGGCATGCGCCAGAGCTGTACCAAAAATGGAGCGCGGCAGCATACGGGCGCGTTGCAGACTGCCAGCCAAGGGCATGCGGAACAGCCGCACACGTTCCGTAATGTCCGTAATGCTTGCCGCAATAATCCAGACAGCCACACCACAAGACAGAACAGGCAACACACCTGAAACGCCAAATGCGGCCACCAGAAAAGCAATAGCAGTAACAATGGCGGCTAACCACAGGCGCTGAAGCACTGGCCATAGCTGTGCGCGTTTCCATGGCAACATGGGGCCAAACCCCATGAACACAAACAACGGTAGCGCCAAAGGAATGGTGGTGGCATCAAAAAATGGTTTGCCCACGGAAATGGTGCGGTCAAACAGCAGGGACATGAAAGGTGGATACATGGTGCCCGTCACCACGACCGCGCAAATGGAGCACAGCAGAATGTTGTTCAGTACCAGCGCGCCCTCGCGTGATACCGGGGCAAACAATCCACCTGCCGTTAGCGCGGGGGCGCGATAGGCAAACAAAGCCAGAGAGCCACCAATAACAACCCCCAAAAGCCCCAGAATGAAAATGCCGCGGGCTGGGTCATTGGCGAAGGCATGGACGGAGTTCAGAATACCCGAACGCACCAGAAACGTGCCAGACAACGAGAACGAGAAAGTGGCAATGGCCAGAAGCACTGTCCATATTTTCAGCCCTTCGCGTTTTTCAACCACAATGGCGGAATGGATCAGCGCGGTGCCTGTCAGCCACGGAATAAGCGATGCGTTTTCAACCGGGTCCCAGAACCAGTATCCGCCCCAGCCCAGCACATAGTAAGACCACCATGACCCCAGCGCGATACCGCATGTCAGAAAACACCATGCAGCCACGGCCCACGGACGCACCCAGCGCCCCCATGCTGCATCGACCCGGCCTTCCATAAGCGCCGCTATGGCAAATGCGAAGGGGACGGCAAACCCGACATAGCCTGTGTAGAGAATGGGCGGATGAAAGGCCAAACCCGGGTCCTGCAACAGGGGGTTCATACCTTGGCCGTCCATGGGGGCGGGCCACACACGGGCAAATGGGTCTGACGTTGTCAGGCAGAACAGTTCAAACCCGGCAGCGACAGCGCCCAGAACGGCAATGACACGCGCCCGTAAGGCAGATGGTAGATTGCGGCCAAAGGCGGCGACGGCTGCGCCACAGACGCCCAGAATAAGCGCCCAGAGCAGAACGGAGCCTTCGTGATTGCCCCAGACCCCGGTGATTTTATAAAGCAGCGGCTTGGTGATAGCACTGTTGGCTGCCACGTTCTGGACGGAAAAATCATCCGTAACGGCAGCGTAAACAAGGCAGAGGAAGGAAACGGCCAGCGCAAAAAGCTGCCCCAGAGCAAGGCCGGGGGCTAACATCATCACGCGTCTGTCCCGGCGATGAGCGCCAATCAAAGGCAGGATGCCCTGGGCAGCAGCAAAAATACAGGCAAGTGCCAGAGCATAATGTCCGAGTTCGGGGCTCAGCATATCAGGGGGGTGCCTCCCGGTAGCAGGGTAACGATATTACAGGGTCAGTTTGCGGCAGGAGCCGGTGCGGAAGCTGGTATCTGGGCCGGGTTCGAAGCCGCAGCATTTTTGCCAGACAGGTCTTTTTTTGCGTCCTGCACGGTCATGCTGTTCCAGCTTGCAGCACTGGGGGGCGGCCCGAAGCGTGGGTCCCACTTGCCAGATTTTTTCAGGGCTTCGGCCACTTCCTTGGGCATGTAGGTTTCATCATGCTTGGCCAGTACTTCACTGGCGACAAAACCATCTTTCTGCATGCTGCCAACGGCAACAACGCTTTGTCCCTCACGGAACAGGTCGGGCAGAATGCCTTCGTAGCGCACTGTAACGGCGGCTTGCCCGTCGGTTACGTCAAAGCGGGCAACCGGGGTTTCCCCATGTTTTTCACGCTTGACGGACCCCGCAACAACCATGCCGCCTAGCCTTACCGTGCGATCAGCCGGGGGGGGCTTGGTTTCGACCTGCGATGGTGTCACGAAAAACACAATATCAGAGGAAAAAGCGCGCAACATAAGGGCTGCGGCGGCCCCAAGGCAGGCAATACAGGCGATAATCAGCCAGAGACGGCGGGACTTGCGGGTCATGGAGAGGGGGCGGCTCCTGATGGCCGGGGTGAAGTGCGGTCAAGTGCTGCCAGACGGGTGCGTGCCTTTTTCAGGCGGAAGGCAGCGCCAAAGCCCAGTACCAGCGCGATACCGGCAAAAAGGCCGTAACTGGCCAAAATATACGGAAGGTGGGTCATGCGGAGCCCCCCCGGCGGCGCGGGCTGGAGAGAATACTGCGAATACGGCTTTCCATCACAGCGGCACGTAGGCGGGCAACGACAATAGCGGCAAAGCCCAGAGAGATACCAACCATGGAAAGAGCCAGTGGCCACAACATGCTGCTGGACATGGTGGGGGCACCTGTCAGCGTAATGCTGTCTGGTTGGTGCAGTGTGTTCCACCACTGAACACTGAATTTGATGATTGGCAGATCAACCGCCCCGGCAAGAGCCAGAATGGCAGCCGCACGATAGCCACGCTGGGGGTCATCAAAAGCGCGGATTAGGGCGATATGACCCAGATAAAGGAAAAACAGCACCAGAACGGACGTTAGCCGTGCATCCCACACCCACCATGTGCCCCACATGGGCTTACCCCACAGCGAGCCGGTGGCCAGACACAGGGCAGTGATGCACGCACCAACTGGCCCGATTTCAACTGCGGCAAGGTCAGCTAACGGGTGACGCCACACCAGCGATAACAGCCCGCACACAGCCAATGCCGCATAGCCGCCTGACGCCAGAATGGCTGCGGGTACATGCACATACATGATGCGGACGGAATCGCCCTGTTGCCAGTCAGCGGGGGAATAGAACAATCCCCACCCAAGGCCAGCCAGAGTGAAAAGAAGTGCGGTCCATGTCAGCCAGGGCTGGATGCGTGCGCCCAGCTTCAGAAACCGGCCGGGATTGGCATACCGGTGGAAAAAACTGCCGGTACGCGCGACAAGGGTCGGTGAGGCGCTCAAATGTCAGTCCGTTTCGTGTGTCACAACCAGAAGAGCCGCAACATCATCCGGCTATGGTGGGGGGCGCGGATAAGTGTGCTCGCGCTCTGTCCTATATCATTATATGCCTCTTGACACGAGGCAGTTGTTCATGGGCGTCCTGCCCACACAACACAACGGAGTAAAGACATGCTGTTTGCCATCATCTGCACAGACCGTCCGGGCGCGCTGGAAACACGGGTTGCCACGCGTGAAAAGCATCTGGCGTTTCTGGAACAGTATAAGGCTGCAATTCAGTTTGCGGGTCCTCAACTGGATGTGAACGGCAAACCCTGTGGCAGCCTGGTGCTGATAGACGTGCAGGACCGCGCAGAAGCTGAAGGATTTGCTGCAGCAGACCCGTATGCACACGTGAACCTGTTTGAAAGCGTGGTGGTCCGCCCGCTGCGCACCGTATTCCGTGACGGCGCATTGGTAGAATAATCATGGCGTTCTGGCTGATAAAAAGCGAACCCGACGCCTTCAGTTGGGACGAACAGGTGGCCAATGGTGTTGAGCCATGGACCGGTGTGCGGAACCATCAGGCCAAGAAAAACCTTGCTGCTATGAAAAACGGCGACAGGGCCTTTTTCTACCATTCAAACGTGCAGCGGGCCATTGTTGGGGTGGTGGAAGTTGTGCGTGAAGCCTACCCGGACCCAACTGCCGAAACAGGGCAATGGGTGTGTGTAGATGTAAAAGCCATTGGCCCAATGCCGCAGCCTGTCACCCTTGCTGAGATCAAGCAGAGTGCAGAACTGGAAGATCTGGCGCTGGTGCGGCAATCCCGTCTATCAGTCTGCCCGGTTTCTGCCGACCATTGGGATATTCTCTGCAGGATGGGTGGGTGGAAAGAACCTGTGCGCTAGCTCGCAATAAGGGTGCTGGCCTCGGGGGTGACTACCGTAAGAAGCAGGGTGCTCTGGTCATGAGACATGCTACGTAAATGCACAAAAGGCGGCTCAAGGTGAGAGCCGCCTTTTGTTCTTTCGATGACGCCGAGTTCAGCCCCGTGTGGCCAGTGTCCATAACTGACCCGCCCGGTTGCCTGAACGGCAATAAGCGAAGACAGGGCCGGGGAGCGTGTTCAGGGCTTCCTGCATCTCAATCACAGCGTCGGAGGACGGAGCCTGACCTGCGTTTACCGGGATGGAAATGAAAGACAGACCGGCAGCGCGGGCGGCTTCTCCAATGCTTTCAGCCGAGGGCTGGCCGGGGTCTTCAGCATCCGGACGGGTGCAGATAATGGTCTTGAAGCCTGCATCTTTAAGAGCGGCAACATCGGCAGTGGTAATCTGCGGGGCGACAACAAAGTCAGAAGACAGGCTGCGATAGGTGGTCATGTCAGGATGCTCCTTGTGGGAGAATGAAGTGAACCCTGCCTTTTACGCTTGGCAGGGCCGGATCATGAAGGTCAGACCGTATTTTAGCGATGAATGAAATACAGGTCTGAATACAGGTTTTTCAGGGCTGCTTTATTGGCCAGACACCGGCGAACCAGATGTGCACGCACGTCAAAGGCGGCCTTCTGCACCATTGGGTCTATTGTGTTGGGTTGAAGGGCTGGGTAGCGCGCAATGCAGGCTTTCAGGTCAGGATCGTTCATGTCCAGGCCTGATTTAATCTGCTGCATCGTGGCGTCATATTTCTGCACGACTTCCTTGTCGGGATGCCATTCGGCCAGAGCGGACTCGGTTACGGCATTGCGCACCAGATAGGTGAAGGTCAGAAAGCCCGTTTCAGGCGCGGCATCGCCAACCTTTACGCTTAGTCGGCAGGAGCGTTGGCTATATGGCGGCACGCTGAGCTCCGGCATGACCGTTGCCCCCGTGACCACAACTGACGGCGTGGGCATTGGGGTGCCCGTAGCTTTATCCTGCTGGGTGTCAGCATTGGCATCATGTGCCCGCTGCCACGCCTGTGCCAGTACACCGTCATAGCGGTTTGAATAGCAGAAATCGGGGTCAGTCTGCGCGGTTTGCAGGGCCTGCTGATAGGCTTTCTGCTCGGGCGTTTCCTGTGCGCAGGCCGTCAGGCCAAGGGTAGCAAGAACGGTGGCAAGTCCCGCCACCGACCGCAGCCGTGAAAAACGGGAAGAACGCGAGGGAGAACAGACCCTGACAGACATTGCTCGACTCCTTATGGCGCAGTCAGTGCGCAGGCGGGATGTGAATGTCGTTGTCTGTAGGTCTTTCAGGCTGCTGTTACAACGCTGTGTTTTGCGCTGTGCGGGCAACTTCTGCGCCGTTCAGGCTTTTTGACTGGCAGATACGTGAGGCAAGCACGGCTGCACGCCGGTCATGTCGCTTTTCATGGCCGGTATGATTATTATGCTCCTCATAAGTTACGGATTATGGGCGCAGATGTGCGCCAAGGCCCTGCATCTCTTTCAGGCAGGGTTTTCAGACAGCAGAAAGGGCACAGATGAGCACTGTAGATATGACGGGCAATGGTATCGTCCCGCTTAAGCTCACCGGGCAGGATCTGGGCGAACTTGAGCAGGCTCTGGCGCAGGTTGAGTCCGGCAAAGGGGTGCTCGTCAGGCTTGCAGACCTGATGGGGGGGGCTGTTGGGCACGCTGCACGGCTGGGTATGCGCGGGCTGGGTATGGCTCCCGGCATTGAAGACAAGCTGAAAGGGCTGGCAGAAGCATCGATTGCGCGCGCGTTTGACGTTGCCATTCTGGGTCTGCGGTCTAGCGAGGATGCATCAGCCGACATCAAGCGTTGGCGTACACCAGCCCTGCAAGCAGCCGTTGCGGTATCCGGGGCTGTTGGCGGGTTTGCCGGTCTTGCTGGTCTTGCCCCTGATATTGGCTTCACGACGCTAACCATCATGCGTGAAATCGGCCGCATTGCGTGCGAAGAAGGGGAGGATCTGTCTGACCCGGATGCACGGCGCGCCTGTCTTGAGGTTTTCGCCCTTCGCGCCTTCCCCAACGTGCGACAGACGGATGAAAGCGAACTGGGCTACTTCTCGGCCCGTGCCCTGTTGCGTGGCCGGCCCGTTGTCATGCTGATTGCGGAAGTGGCGTCGCACTATGGCCTGGCATTGGGGCAGAAAGTCTCCCTTCAGCTTATGCCAGTGGCCGGGGCGCTGTGTGGGGCGTCACTGAATACTGCGTTTCTGAATCACTACCGCGCTCTGGCACGGGCGCACTTTACCATTCGCCGGTTAGAGCGTGAGCATGGCCCAGTTGTGCGTGATACGGCTGTTGCGCTGCGTGAACAGGTGGTTGCACGGGCAAACGCCGAATAAAGCTAAGGCAACCCAAGACAGACGAAAGGGCGACCAGAGATAATCTGGCCGCCCTTTTTTGTGTCAAAAACGAAAGCGAAACCTACGTTGTCGTGGCTGGTTTGTTCAGCTTTCTTCCCGTGCAACGCGGGGCTTGGGGGCTGGAGGCGTTTCATCCATGATGAGTGTAGCCACCACGGCAATTAGCAGCAGCCCACCACCGATCAGTTCTGCCGTCAGGTGATAATGGGGCGCAATCAGGTCAAGCAGCGCACACACGCCAATCCCAATCAGACAGGCAAGGCGGAGGGTCATTGGCATAAAATCAGGTCTCCTCAAGCAGTCACAGGGGTAGGAAGCGGTTGGCCCGCAACAAGAGCAGCCACGTTATCAAGGGCCAGCATGCACATGGCCGTGCGGGTTTCAACCGTGGCGCTACCCACATGCGGCGTGGCGAAGACGTTTGGCAGGCTGATCAGCCTTGGGTCCGGGTTCGGTTCGTTCTGAAACACATCCAGCCCGGCACCGAACAGATGGCCGGATCGTAGCGCGTCAATCAGGGCTGTTTCATCAATCAAGGCACCACGGGCGGCGTTTACCAGCACACTTCCACGCGGTAACAGTGCCAGTGTGCGGGCTGTCATCAACGGCCCACCAGAGGGTGCCGCGGGCAGGTGCAGGCTAAGAATGTTGCACTTGGGCAGCATGTCTTCCAGCGTTGCATAATAGGTTGCCCCTTCTTCCTGCGCGGCATCCAGTCTGCGGCGGTTGTGATAGATGACGTTCATCTCAAACCCACGCGCCCGACGGGCCACAGCCTGCCCGATACGGCCCATGCCAATAATGCCCAGTGTTTTGCCGGTGACACGGTGGCCCAGCATTTCATCCATGCCCAACGTGTGGCCCCACCCCTTTTTCATCAGGGTGTAATACTCGGCAGCACGACGGGATGCGGCAATAATCAGCATCATGGCCAGATCTGCGTTACAGTCTGTCAGCACATCTGGCGTGTTGGAAACAGCTATGCCGCGTGCCAGCAGAGCCGGAACATCCAGATGATCAAGCCCGACGCTGACAGTAGCAATCAGCTTTACGCTGTCTGGCAGGGCCGCAATGTCAGCCCCTTTCAGGGGCGCATGGTGCGTAACCAGAATGGCAACAGGCTGAAATTCGTGGGCAAGTTTCAAGATGGCCGCTGTATCAAGAGGTTCGGCAGGGGCTGGCGGGGCGGTGAAATCGGCCTCAATTCGTTTTTCAGCCGCATTCAGCAGGCGGACGGAGCGAAGGATGCGGGGTTTGGCGGCAGACATATGGACAGCCCTTGCTGATGAGACAAGATTGAGTTTCCGTGCCAGCACAGTAGCATGAACCGGATGGAAAACCATGTGGTGCAGCCAACGGAAAAGAAAGGGGTCGGTTGTGTTTGCCTGTAAACATTTCAGTGACTGCCGCATTCAGCAGACCCGCACGTATCAGAGGGCAGTGACACCAGATGTCTGAACAGGGACTGACGCCAGAACTCATGCTGGGGGCGTACGCCATAGGGTTGTTTCCTATGGCCGCCGATGCCGAGGATGAGGATCTGCAATGGTATGACCCAGACCCCCGCGGTGTGCTGCCGCTGGAGGCGTTTCATCTTCCGCGCCGGTTGCGGCGTACGGTGCTGTCAGGCCGGTTTGATGTGACGGTCGATCAGGATTTTGCCGGTGTGATGAAGGGATGTGCCGCCCCGGCACCGGGCCGAGAGCAGACATGGATCAATAGTGAGATATTCCGGCTTTTCTGCGCCCTGCATGACAAGGGATACGCCCATAGTGTGGAATGTCGGCAGAATGGTGAATTGGTTGGCGGCCTGTATGGCGTAGCACTTGGGGGCGCATTTTTTGGGGAAAGTATGTTCAGCCGTGTAACCGATGCCTCCAAGGTGGCGTTGGTGCATCTGGTTGCCCGCTTGCGACTGTCTGGGTTTCTGGTGCTGGATACACAGTTTGGCACAGACCATCTGACCCGGTTTGGTGGGGTGGAAATTCCGGCAGCGGACTACAAGTCAACATTGGAGCGCACTGTCCATATGCTGCCATGTTGGCAGGGCACAGTGGCCCCTGATGTCCTTGATGCTGAAATTCGCACTATGCGAAGCGGTAGTTAAAAGATTTTTCAGACAGCCTGACAACGGGCCTGACAGGTAAACTAAGGCTGGCACTCTGGCATGAAGCCTGTAGGAATAAAGCAGCCTGACGATAAGACAGTGGGAAGAGAGACAAGTATGACGATAAGACAGCCGGGCCAAAAGAAAACCCGCCTGCTGACCCTGTGCTGCCTGACGATGGTGGCCTCCCCGCTGGCTTTGGGTAGCATTGCTGCGCCATCTGCGTTCTGTGCGCCTGCCCAACCTGACCATCCGCGCCTGACGCCATCGCGCGATGCCGTGATTGATTATGTGTTCCAGCCCAAACCCCCGGCTGATCTGGTGCAGGCAGGGAAAATACCGGCTGGTCCGTTGCCAGAACGCCATGTGCAGGTTCTGTTTTCAGGCGATGGCGGTCTGCTGCGCATCCGTTACATGAAAAGCATGGAAGGGGATGACAGTCGTGGTTCTGTCATTATTAACCGTGCCGCGCAGGAAGTGCTGATTATTCTGGATGACCGGAAAATCTACACCCGTCTGGTGCAGCAGGAAGTGGCGCGCAGTCCGTTCCTGCTTGATATGTCCATGCAGTTTGCGCGCAAGGGGCAGTCTCAGGTCATAGGGCAGCCCTGCACAATCTGGAGCGTCCAGTCGAACGCAGGAACAGGTTCGGCATGTGTCACCGATGATGGCTTTGTGCTTGAGCAGGATGGTGTGGACGTAGATGGTCTGAATGGACACCTGAAAGCGACACATATTTCCTATGATGATGTTCCGGCCAGCGCGTTCATGCCGCCTGCCGGGTATCAGGAAATTACACCCCATTCACCGCATGGTTCGGCCAATCCTGAAATGGGGCCGGCCAAAACGGATCAGGGTTCGGGGCCATCTGGCAGTGTTATTCCCGGTGTTGGCCCGACAACGCAGGTGCCCTCTGCGGCTGCATCGCGTCCCGCACAGGATGATGCTACACAATGAGACGCCATAGGGTGAGGCTGGCACAGGCCGATAAAACCGGCTTATCGCAGCCCAAGAGAAGCAGAGCAGTGCATGCGCTTTGCGTCTCGGGGGGAGCTCTCATTGCCGGCCTGTTGGTTTGGTGCGGTGTAACAGTGGCGCCAGCACAGGCACAGGATGCGCCTTTCATCACGCCATCGGCTGATACAGATGTCCTGTACGAAGTGACCTCTCCGACCGGAGATGCCGTTATGAAACAGAGGATGCGCTGGCAGGTATCTTCGCTGCGTCAGCGTCTTGATCCGGAAAATTCGCCTGTTTTCATGATTACATCCTGGCCTGATCATACCCTGACAGTGGTGGATGAAGGCAGAAAACGGGAAAGCGTGATGCCCGCCCCCAGTCAGGGACTGACGCCACCGGGTAAACCAGCCATGACGGGCACCTATGCGCGTTTGGGTGGTTCCGTAGTGGCGGGTGAACAATGCACATTGTGGCGCACAAAGGATGCGGACGGGCATTCAAGTGATGTGTGTTATACGGCAGATGGCATTTTGTTACAGGTTGCACAGGGTGGCCAGATTACGGTTCGGGCCTTGACTGTCAGCCGCACGGCCCAGCCGGATAGCGTGTTTGCTGTCCCCGCAGGGCTGAAAACGGAAGCACCAGCCACACCATAATGCCGCCCGTATCCTCCATGAGAAGAGGAGAACGGCATGGCGCGGCGCAACGCCAGAACAACCATTAGCACTTTGGCGGTGGTCTTGGTGACAGCAACCGGCGCGACGGGATGGGACGCATATGCTCAACCAGCGGGCCCATCGCCATCCGGTCCCGCGAGTGGAGGGGTGCAGGACGTTGCTCCGTCCTTGGATGGGCAGGGCGGTGTTGCCATCTGCTTTGCGCATCGCCCGCAGGATAAACCGGATACCCTGATGGTTATCCCTTCCGGCACCATTTTTGTGGCGCATAGCCCGGCTAACGGACGAAAGCAGCCAGCGCAGGCCGAAGGATTTGTGACCACAGAAACCGTAACGCTGACCGAGATGCAGCCTTGCGGCATGGCAGATGCCTCAACGGTGGTGTCCCGCACCCGGCATTGGCTTGTGAACCCCGTGCAGCCACAGCCCACAGTCACGTTTCAGCCGGTGGGCGACGTGAGCGGAAACGGGCTGGATAGCGGGTTTGAGGATGATGAAAGTGGCTTCCGGGCTGCGGTTAAGGCCGGGATCATTACCGCCCATGTGCAGGCCCCGCTGCATGACACGGTTTACCTGACGGAAAGCGATGCGGATATCCCCGATGCCGGGGTCCGCGGTTCAGACACTCACATGCCTGATCGTCCGTAATTCCTGTAAATCACGGTGCAGGCGTTGTGTGTCAGAACAGTTTGCGCAGTACGCCCGGCAGGAAAATGGAAAACGGGTTTACATGCAGTTCAGGGTTTTCCAGCTTGCCGGAAAGCCCGAATTTCATAGCGACCAATCCCCCATCTTTTTCGGGGCTGAACAGCCGCCCGATGCCGGGTAGTCTGCCGGGCAGGCGGTTTAGCGCAAAGGCAGGTACAACCGTTCCGTTCAGATCAAGCTTGCTATGGTCAAGATCAATCTTGCCTTCAAGGGTTGCGCCCAATGCATCATTCCCTGCGCGTCCGTCCTGAATTGCCAGAACACCGTCTGCAAATGTGACGGGCATCTGCAAATGGGTGATCTCAAATTCGGGGGCTTTGCGGGCGTTTATCCATCCATAAAGCGACAGATTTCGCGCGATCAGCACCGTGTTGGGGGTTTTCTTCAGCACGAACGGGCTGACAGCCAGAACACCCTTAAACGGGGCCGAGGCCTGTGTGTCATCAAATGCGCCCTGTAGGGTTGCTTGGCCGCCATCAACATTGGGTAGAATATTCAGCGCAGACAGAAAGCCTCCCATGTCAGGGATAGTGACGTGCAGGCTGCGTTTGCTGCCATTTGGCGTAAGCTGCATGGCCACAGGGGATGGACCACGCATGGTAAAATGCATCCGCTCCAACCGCATGCCGTTATGTTCAAAATGGGCACGCACCGCACTCAGGGGCTGTTTGGTCTGGCTGTAGAAAAGATCATTCGCCTCCAGATCAATAACCCATGCGTTCCCCGGCGGCCCATGAATGGTGCCCGTTGCGGCCTCTGGCACATGATACCCGGCACTGGTTGGCTTTTTGGGGGCTGTCGGGTCGCCTTCCATCAAGGGAGCTAAATCAAGTGTATCGGCATAAACACCGACGCGGATGGTTTTGTCCTTGGCGGCATAAGGCAGGATAAGGTTGGCATGGCCGGAAGACCGATCAATGCGGAACGAGGATATCACCAGTTCAGGCGGCCGGTTAGGGCGTATCTGGGCTTGTCCCCGGACGTCCAGATTAGGGCCTGTCGCCAGAATTTTGTTTACGGCGGTAATGTGCCCGTCCTGCATGGCCAGTTGAGCAGACACCTGTGCGGGCCGCCCGGCTGCCTTGTGCCAAAGCGGGATAAGAATTTTGGCAGGAGTCAGGTTCAGGTTGAGGTCAACATTGCCCTGATTGTTGGCCAGACGGGTATAATCCGTCTGAAGGTCTGCGCTGCCGTAGAAATGGTCACCCACCGCAAACCCGGCGGCAGTAGCCGATGCCGGGGTAATATGCGTCAGAACGTGGGCTTTTTCAGCCACCTGCGTCGGGGCCAGAGACCGGAAATCCATAAAATACGTCACGTCAGAGGACAGACCGCTAAGCAGGGCATGGCCCTTCACGTTCAGGTTCTGTGTCGTGGCGTCTATCTGAATCCGGCCATCCGTAATAGCGCGGCCCATGACAACATTGCCCAGATAGGTGCGCGTTAAATCCGCATGGGCATTGATGGTCATCTGATCTGTGGTGACATCACTTTCCAGAGGCAATGTCAGGGAGAGATCAAGCACTGCATTGCCTGACGGCTTGGTGAAGCTGATAGGGTGGCGTGACAGCAAATGAAGCCGTGGTTCTGCCAGTAGAGCCAGAACATCGCGCAGGTTACCGCGCAGGGCTGTCTTGATTGTGCCATCCTGATCTTTCTTGCTCAGGCCCGTAATCAGCATGGAGCCAGGGCCGGCCTCAATGCGGCCCGTGCCAGTTGCCCCCACGTTCTTGTCCGCACGGTCAACCAGTTGGTAACCGTGGTCAAATGTGATGGTGAGCGTATCCAGCCCATCTATTCCCAGATGGGCATCAAGCCCATGCAAGGGGGAGACCGGGCGCAACCAATGTACGGTCAGGCCCGTGGCATCGACCCCGCCTGTGGCCCCCGTAACCTGAATGCCATTCCAGCCTGTGCTGCTGTGCGCTGTGACACCAACATGCAGCCCGTGGGCAATCCCTTCCGTGATGTTGGTTTTTACCCACTTCCGTCCGCCTTTGGCTGCTTTTTCAGGCCAAAACTGACTGATATTGGCAAAATCGACCTGCGGAATATCTACATTGGCCTGACCGGAAAGAGCCTGTGGGCTGAACAGGTCAGACGCATGCAGGCTGCCACTGGCCTGAACGGTTATTCCGGCAGACGGCGTATCAGGCTGGTCTGGGTCAAGCAGATCAAGTTGCAGAGTTTTGAGCGTAATGGTCGCGGGAATATGCGTGGCGGAGGCATGATTCAGGTCAAGATGTACACCAGCCGTGCCGTGGTTCAGGAGATAGTGTGACCCGGCAGCATCAAACGCACCCTTCCCAATATCGGCCAGAAGGTCCATCCCTTGCGGCAAAAGCCAGCCGCTATGGCTGGCAGGCGCAAAGACTGTATCAGTCTGTAAACTGATAATGTTGGTTATCGGTTTTAGCGCTGGTGCCAGACTGCCAAAAGCTGCCGGTTGAGTAGGGGCTACGGCAAGATGCCACGTCACGGTATTGTTTGGGGTTTGCGTCCCTTCGGCTTTCAGGTCCAGCCGCGCGGCGTCACTTTGTGTGCCAACAATACTCAGCACCACTGAACCCGTAAAACCGTTCTTGCCCGCTACGGGCACCAGATTCAGATTGCCTTCAAACGGCGAGGCGACCCATTGCGTGCCAGTGAGTTGGTCATTGACAGTGACTTCGGCATTGTGGATGCGCAGACGCTGGAGGCCGATGGTATCAAGGCCCTCCTTACTGGCGTCTTGATGTTTGGGGGGCGTTGCATCGGTATCTAATCCGATGCTGCCATCTTTTCGGCGGCGCAGGGCCAGATGTGCCCCTTCAAGTTCAACCGTGTGCAGGGAAAGAGTGCCGTGCGCCAGCGCCAGCGGGTCAAGCGTGACACGGGCCTGCTGAATGGTATCGGGTGCGGATGCCGCGGGTTTGAGGATACGCAGATCATGCAAATCAAGCATGACGGGGGTGCTTAGCCCGTCCCGCAGACCGTTCCAGCGGAGTTCGGCCCTGCCGAGCGTCAACTGCGCTGCTGGTGGCTGTCCTTTTGCGCCCTGCATGACGGTTACGGGCAGAAACGGCCGGGCCAGAGGCATGATATTGACGGGGCCAAACATCATGCGCACCAGCAGGGCGGCAACGCACAGCATGGGCACCAGCAGCACCGCAAGCGCCAGAACTGTCAAAATACGTAACGCCCGCTTATGCAGCGGGCGCGGCAGGTCTTGACCTGTGGAAGTCAACGCAGCAACCCTTCGTCCTTCACCATGATGGTCAAACCATGACGCCTGTTATTCAATCTCTGTTCAAAGATGTTCGCGAACCGCGCGGTGGCCGTCGCACGCGTGTTTGGCCCGATGCCAGTTGGCCGGTAGCGGCCGACACGCAGGCGGCGCGTAATTTTGAGGAGGATATAAAGCAGGCCCTCTGTGGGGTGGGGCTTCAGGCGGTGCTTGATCTGCCAGGGGCTATGGGGCTGGTTGACTGTCTTGGGGGTAACAGCCCGTATCTGTCTGATCTGGCGCGGCAAGATCCGTGTTCCTTTGCCGCGTTGTTGCAGAAGGGGCCCGAGGCCTGCGCCAAAGACGCGTTTGCGGCGTTGGCCGACTGTGACATTACATCTGGGCGAGACTATGTTGCCGCCAGCCTGCGGCAGGCCAAAAAAAACGTGGCCCTGCTGTGCGCCGTGGCTGATCTGGGCGGTTTCTGGCCGCTGGAGGACGTAACGCAGGCTCTCAGCCGTTTGGCTGAAAGCGCGTTGGAGGTCGCAGTCAGGCATCTTTTATGGGTCGCCCATCAATCCGGTCAGCTTCAGTTACGTGACCCCAAACGCCCGACATACGGCAGTGGTTTTTTTGTTCTGGCAATGGGAAAGCTCGGGGCACGGGAACTGAATTTCTCCTCCGATATTGATCTGATGGTGCTATATGACCCGTCGGTTCACAAGCAGCCAGACGCTGTGCGGCGTGTGTTCATTCGTATGACTAGCGATCTTGTGAGCCTCATGGAAGCGCGGGATGCGAATGGCTACGTTTTCCGAACGGATCTGCGGCTACGGCCAGACCCATCCTCAACCCCTGCCGCCGTGTCCGTTCAGGCCGCAATTCTGTATTATGAAAGCCTAGGCCAGACGTGGGAACGCGCCGCCATGATCAAGGCGCGCCCTGTGGCGGGAGACCTGAAGGTCGGGCGTGATTTTCTGGCGGCTATCCGACCGTTTGTGTGGCGGCGGCACCTCGATTTTGCCCTGATTGACGATATCCACACCATGAAGGCACGGATTGACCGCTATAGAAATGTCGGCCGCACCGGACTGGCCGATATGCCTGATAGTGTGCTGGCAGACCCGCAGGCCAGCATGCAGTGGCTGTTGGGCCATAATCTGAAACTGGGGCAGGGGGGTATTCGGGAAATAGAATTCATTGCCCAGGCCATGCAGTTGGTGTGGGGCGGCCGGGTACCCGCTTTGCGTGAAAAAACGACGTTTGGCGCGCTGAAAAAACTGGTCGGCTCTGCCTACATCCCGCGTGAAGAAGCGGAGATTCTGGCGCGCACCTATCGGCTGCTGCGTGATGCCGAACACCGTTTACAGATGCGGGCAGACCATCAGACACATTCTCTGCCAGATCAGGCGGAGGCATTTCATGCCTTTGCCGTGTTCATGAATTACGCCGATGGGGAGGCACTGGCGCTTGATCTTCTGCCGCGTATGCGCGAGGCACGCCGGATTTTTGAGCGTCATTTTGTCAGTCAGCCTCAAGCCACGGAAGACGCAGAAACTGCACTGCTTGCCGTAGCCCCTGACGATGACAATTCGCCAGCACTCCTTCAAAACCTTGGCTTCCCGGCAGAACAGGCTGTGGAGGCAGCGCAGGTTCTGGCCCGCTGGCAGGGACATAGTCTCCGGGCTTTGCGGTCCGAACGCGCGCACGCATTGTTGCGGGTATTGTTGCCCGCGTTGCTGGCCAGTTTTGCGGCGCGCAGTCATCCTCTGGCGTGTTTGCGTCGCTTTGATGCCCTGCTTGCGCGCCAGCATGCAGGTGTGCAGCTTTTGTCGCTGTTTGAACGTAACCCGGCGCTGATTGACCGTATTGCGGCTCTGTTTGATGCCTCGGCGTTTCTGGCTGATCATCTGGCGGACAAACCCTCGGCCCTTGAAGGCTTGCTGGAGCCCGAACCAGAAGAAGGCCGCAATGTGCAGGCCCGTCTGCGCCAGTTGGCCGCCGAGGCTGAAAGTACGGAGCAACTGGTAACAGCCCTCCGTCCCTTGCTGCGAGGTGAGGAGTTTCGGTTGTCCGTTGCCGTGCTTGAAGGGCGCATGGGCGAAGACGAAGCCGAACGAGCCAGAACAGCCTTGGCCGATACCATCATGATGGTGCTGAAGCTGGCGGTTGAGAAAGATCATATGCGGCGGTATGGCCGCGTACCGGGTGGCGGTATGGCCGTTATTGCTATGGGTAAAGCTGGGTCACGGGAAATGATGCCGGGATCAGACCTTGATCTGCTGCTGGTGTTCGACCACCCGGAAGAGGTGCAGGCAAGTGTTGTTCCGCAAACCCCACCCGCCCGAACACCGGAGGGCTTCACGTTACCCGCTGCGCGGTCGGTTGCCGTGGCACAATATTATACCCGGTTGGCACATGCCTTTATTGGCGCTCTGACGGCCCCAGGCCCAGAAGGGCCGTTGTACGCTGTTGATATGCGGCTTCGCCCTTCTGGCGCGGCGGGCCCGGTTGCTGTGGCGCGGCGCGCCTTCCTGAAATATCACACCGATTCGGCTTGGACGTGGGAACGCATGGCCTTGACGCGTGCCCGCATTATCACTGCGCCAGCAACCTTGAAGCGTGCGTTGCAGGATGATCTGGGGCGTATTCTTGATGGTAAAATGCTGGCGGTGCCAGTTGCGGCTGCCACCCTGCTTGACGATGCCCGAATCATGCGGGCGCGTCTGGCGCGAGACCTCCCGGCCTCCAGCCCGTGGGACATCAAACGGCGTGTTGGTGGCCTTATGGAGGTCGAATTTATAGCGCAGAGTCTGCAACTTGTGGCAGCAAACAAAGCAGCGCGTGATACCTGCACGCGCAAGGCTTTGGCCCGGTTAGGCAAGGAAAAGCTGCTGCAAAAGGATGATGTTGCTCTTTTGCTGGAGGCAGATGCCCTGTGGCGACGCCTGCAATGCCTGCTGCGCCTGTTATGTGGGCCAGTGCCGCCGCTTGATCTGGAAAAAGAGTTGTCCCCTGCGGCTTTGACGATTCTGCTGCGCGCCATGAAAATGGATAATCTGGCAACCTTGCTGACCAGAACGTCTGCCTTGGCCCAAGGCGTGCGGGCCTGTTTCACACGACTGATTGGCCCGGTAGCGGAAGGGGATGCTTTTGCGGAAGTGCTGGTGGAAACACCCAGCAATGGAATGCTTTAACAGACAGCACGTAAACACGTCGCGCAGGATGATCTGCACGTTTCAAGATAGGACGCGTGACTGCGGAATCATCGTAAATGGTCAGCGGACTAATGGCCTCTTTGTGTCTTCCGGTCACGGTTCTGCGCGGCTACGGTTGAGGGCAGTTTTTGTTCGATTTTACAGAAGGGAGCTTAAAGCATGGCTGAAAAACAGGTTTTGCAGGAAGGCG
>JAEIHY010000187.1:0-32033 GCA_018904565.1 Drosophila tsacasi
ACTTGGAACTTGGATCCTTGGCCCCCTTGGAGCAGCTCGGGGCTTATGTCGTGACAAACTGCACACATATGTGGCCTGTTACTGGGAGAGGGATGGTGTCCTGGTGTCCGGGGCGATGGTGTTCATGTTTATGGCCCGATTTTGCACAAAAGTCAACGCCAGGAAGGGGAAAATGCCGACGAATGTCTGTTCCGGCAAACGCTTTCGCTGCGGAATCGCCGGCTTTTCCAGGGACTTTCCCCATCTCAGCCAGAAATCGTTTCGAAGAATTCTCCGCTTTGATGTAAAAATTGCAATGGCCATTGGGGGGGTTTGGGGGTCTTGGGGGTCCGAGGGTCCTGGGGTCTTTAGCCCGCTGCTGGTAAGTGTTGAAAATTACTGTCGACTTGACTTGTTGCCTTTTTGTTTTTGCCTTTTGCTAGGGGAGAGGGGAATGGAACAACAATAACATTACATACACATGTGTGTATGCAGGGACCCGCCATTAATGGGCAAAAATTACTGTTTACAAGTGGGGAAAACTCCATCTAGCCCGGCTCCTCCAGCCCGAGTGCAAGTTTCGTGTTAAAATAATAAACACATAGCAAAAATTGTAGCGCCATGTGCGGAGGCAAAAGGGGAGGAAGGGACTAGGGCAGGGACTGAGGCAGGGTACTGGGGCATAATTCCATTACAGAACTACTTCAGCTCGGGCCCCGGCTCCGGGCACATAAATTATATTAAAAACAATATTTTCACCCGGCTCTTCGAACTCGACTCAGCCGAACTTCACACGCCAAAGTTTTTACATTTTTTCCCCACTCGCCCCGGGTTTTTTTTGCATTTTAAATTGCCGCGGACAGGAAAATGCCGTGGCAAGCTTAAACAATTACCTCGAAACAAAGAACAACACAAACTGATAATAATAAAACTAAGAGCGAAAAAACAATATGAAATTATTATAATGACAATTAGTGTTAATTGTCACTTTAGGCGCGGAATGTTGCTGCTGAAATTATAATTTGCCAGTTTAGGGGAAATTTGCATTTCAAATGAGTTTCTTTCTGTTTTCCTTACTGTTTGTTTGTTAGTTCGCTCGGCCTAAGCAAATAATAATAACAATAATAATAATAACGCAACATGAAAGTCAATGGCAAATTAAAATTTGTAATTACTCAATTATTTTGCATAAATCAAAACGAGCGGAGATCCGCGTTCCTCACAATAAAAGGACCCTAAAAGTTTCTGTAATGGAAATGGCGGCTCCTTAATGACAATTCTGTGTAGCTCGTCAAATCGGTGGCTTTTTATTAGCAGGGAAAGCAGGGAGAGGCCGGACCATAAAGATTTTAATGATTGGCAGTGGGCGTTGGGCAATTAAGCCAGTTCGAGTCGGAGTTCGGGAAAATTTAATTAAAGCCACGACAAAAACGCGTACCAGTGTCTATTGTTGGCCCAAATAAATTGAAACCATTCATTATCGAGACGGGAAAAGAACTGTGTGTGTGGGTGGAATAATTAAGGCGACTGGCGGGACTATTGAGTGATAAATGTATCAATCTGTGCATGCCAAATTTATCCCTACTCCCCCCTCTTTAATCCTTTTGTGATTACTCCAAGCCATAATTCAGCATTTGTCAGTTGTCGTTCGCAGTTCGCCTTTAAGTGCCGAAAGTTTGAAGGGATAACGAAATGGGGAAATCATTAAAAATATTTCAATGACCAGCGCCGAAAGGGAAACTTTCCAATATCCACCGCTTCCTCACATAAAAAAAGAGAGAAAAATAAAAATCAGAACTCTGAAATCAAATTGAAATGACGCACTTAATGGCATTTTATGGTTTATGCGCACTTTTATTATTCCACCTCCCGGTTCTGTTTTTTTCTTTTATCTATATATTCGGACACTTTTTCTGTGCTTTTCCATTTCTCATAGGGTTTCCCCGAAAAGTTTGACCCATGGAAAAGCAAAAGAAACGGCGACTGACGTCAGCTGCGTCTCTTGACTCTTTTTGGCCAATTGGTAATTTCGTTATTAGTCACGCTCTTCGCGCTTCATTAATGTTCATTACACATAAATGAACCCACATCGATTGATATTTTTCAACTTGCTCGCCGCCGGCGGCGGCGGCGCCGTTGTCGTTGGCGGTTTTTAGTGGCCGTAATTTTTGTATTGTGGTTGACGTTTTTGCGGTTTTCCCCCAGCCACCAACCCTCCTTCGCTACACTGACCGTGCGTGCATTTCCCTGGACTTTCCCTTCCCCACTTTATTTATTTACGACGCCAAAAAATAGGCGAAGAGCGCAGAGCGGAGCCAGCGAAAGGGGTTGCTCGCATGGCCAATTTCCTACGACTGATACAATTAATTATATAAATAAACATTTTTATTTATATTTATAGGAAAATTTGTCGAGACACAAACTTTGAACTTTCCCCTTCTCCTCGCTCACACACATGTCCATATGCTTCGCCCTGCGAGTATCCGGCGATATTCCCCTAATACAGATAGGGGTGGCTGCCCACGGCCAGGGAATTTATTGTACACGCTTAATTGAACATTGGCAACTTGAAAGGTTGAGCAGCTGATTGACTCCGCCTCCGAGCCCCAGCCCGAGCTAGAGCCTGAGCCCGAGCACCCTTGTACCATTTTTTATTTATTTCACTTTTTTATGACCTTTCGCTGGGTAGCAGAGCGAAATTCCAGAAATCGTTGCAAGTTATTTAAAATAGGATTTTTTATTATGCGCTTAAACAGCTGGAAATTTCATTTTGGTGTATTAAAAATGCAGGATTCGGGTCGTGCTCGCTGCTGGATGGGTTCATTTCGGGAGGAAAATGGGTCAGAGTCAGATCTGGCTGTGTCGAGATGATTATGCCACTTGAGCGGCTTAGACTGATAAATCCATATGGCGGGCTTCAGTGCGCCCTGAAGTGGCAAAAAATCGACAGAATAATGTGTGAAGGCTCTAGATTAGATTAGAAGGCTTCGAGGGAGAGAGGCTCAAGTTTTGGGAATCCCCAGAAGGGCTTCTGCTGCCACTTGCACAATTGCCGCTCATTAAGGGCGCAAGGAAAGTGGAAAGTGGAAAGCGGAAAGCTGAAAGCCTGGAGAAATGCAAACAATTAATAAATTTTTAAGTGCATGGCAAATCGTGCACCGCACGCTGACCCCAAAGTTCTGGACACAAACCAAACTCAAACCTTGCAAATGGCTCTGCACACAATACATTATTAATTTTCACCAGCCCCGACCCTCGCTCCCTGGATGCACAACAAACAGCGCTTAATTTGCCAAATGGTTGCTTCTGCTTTTCCGCTCCCCCACTTCTACACTCTCTCTCCAGAGCACTTAATGCAAAAAACTGCAAGTTGTAGTTTACTTTTTATTCATGGGACAGCGGGGGAGTTGGCAAAAAATATATAGGGGAAGAAAAATGGTCAGGGGGCGCATATTCAACGCGCGAACGGGCAAAAGATGCAAAATACCTTGGCCAGAAAATTGTGCAAAAGCGGAAATCGGTAAAGAAGTTAAGGGGAAAGCACAAAAGCAAAGCCAAAATGGGGAAAACTTCTTCAGAGAGTGGATGGAGAAAGAGGAACTGCATACAAGAGAACTGGAAGTTGGAGCGATAAGGATAACTAGGATACTCAGTAGTTAGACTCTTAATATTTTACAAAGGACAATAAAATATCTAAGATGAGTAATGCAGATTCAGGCAGGCACATGTTAGAGATTTTAAAAAAGCAAATACTTGGGAAAAAACACCCTATTTCAGCTTTATAGAATAAAATTATCTATCTGTAGCCGTATCTTCAAGTTATATTTATTATTTGTAGAGCCAACGACCTACGATCGCTCTGCAACTAAGCTACCCACTGTGGTTCGGTTCCAGGGTATTCACATTTTACAAATAGTAACAAAACTGAGCTGGCCCCAACTACTGCTCCCTTCTGCAACTCCCTGCGAAAGCTTTAGAGTAAATTGTAGCGGCAAACTTAAACCAACTGCGTAGCGGGGTCAGCTAAAACAGAAATTCATTAAAACTTTGCATTGTGCTCGAAAATTGCCCAACCAACCAACAACTGCTGCTGCTGGTGGAACCAGCTAAGGCAACATTAAGTACTGGCTTATTGCAAACTAATTTGTCTAGGGCGATTTGGCCAAGAGAGAGAGATTTTTCTGCGAGGGGAAAAAGTCCTGCCCAGCCTTGTCCCCCATCCTGACAGTGTCGCTGATGACGCGACAAAATCCAATTAATACGCTAGACAAATAAAAAGCTGGGAAAATGCTGCCTGGAATCTAGAATCTCCTCTATTCTTGGAGCCCGAAGGGTGGCATTTCGGAGCGTTTAGATAAAGCAATAACCAAATGTGTCTACGAACAAACACACGCGACTCTGCATAACATTTTTGTCCTACCCACGCCGCCCTTTTTCGGGTTAGTCAAACTTCAGGCGGCACACTATATCTCAATATGTGTACATATATATACTTTGTGGTTGTGCTTGGGGTCCTCTCCAGAGTCCTTGTCGCCATGTCTGGCATATGTGTCCTTTGCCGTTCTCACCATTCCTGGAAATGTATTTGTGTATGTGCCAGCGCCACGCGCTTTGTTTACTTAAGTTAACCAGAAAGTTTTCTTTAAGATTTACGCTTAAGTTATACGTGATAAAACTTTTATCACTATGACTTGTTCGCCTCGTCCTTCCCATATTTCTGCTAGTGTCTGCGGCTTTGATAGAGTGCTTAGCGGTGGCAGACGATGAAGAGATTTGCCGGCTAATTGTTCAGTCGATATTAACCGATATTGGATAAATGAAATGGGCCAGGAGATGCAGCTAATAAGCGCTGAGAATGCAACCCCTAAGCCGGAGTTCTTAATTTTTGGTTCTTGTTGTTTCCATTTTGGAGTGAGTAAACCCCCCTGGGCTGATTCTGTATGCTTGGCATGTCACGAAATTCAGTGTTTATATTTGTTTAAGTTTATTGAACAGCTGAAAATACTACACAGAGAGGAAAGTGTGATACTGTCACTGCTACCTTGATACTTTTATGGGTAAGTATTACCAGAAACTCTCTAGAATAAACCCTGAAAACAGACTGCCATTCAGAGCTCGAACAAGAAACTTTCACTCTTAATTTTCCCCTTGAACTTAGCACCTAGTAATCACCATTGTAGCGCCCTATTTCTCACAGTGCTTCAGAAGGGGCTGCAGCTCTCTAAGAGAAAAGTGGAAATCACTTGAGTACTTTGATGGCAGCAGCTTATATCATCGCAGTTCTGCGGGGGCAGAAACTTTTATTAACATAAACTATGAGCCACGCAGCCCTGACTTCTCGAGGGCATAAATTTCACTTGGCGTTGGCACAAACTTCGGGCAGTATATCTATTTAAGGAGAACTGTGTATGGTATATGGACTCACCGTTATGGCTATGTCGTGGCTGGCGTCGCATGTGTCCAGCTTGCGGCGGAAGCGGAGCACCGTGTGCGTGGCGTTCTCGTAGCCCAGCATCAGCATATAATCCTGCGAGGGATCCACCACCGGCTCGGGGTCTCCATTCCGTGTGACGTGTCGATCCTGTAATTAAATGCAGCGAAAGCGAACGGGGATTAATGAATGGGGAAAATGGCGAGAAAAAGGCGGGGAAAATGCTTAATTTACTCAGTATTTTCTCGCTACTTTGAGGCGATTCTCTCGGCTCAGTTTCGAATTCGTTTCCGTTCTCGTTTTCGGTTTTGTGTGCGAATTCGCACATATTTTCATGTCATTAAACAAGGAAGTTTTCACCAGTTGTTATTGCTGACCCGACCCCCTGCAAGGACTCAACTTTCCCAGCGTGTAAGCAGCTCTCAAGTTTTTCCAGTCAGTGCTGCTGCTGCTCTTATTTTTCTGTCAGTTTTTCCGTAAAACAATTTAAATTTTGCACCGAGTCCCCCTGCACTTTTGGCTTTTCCAAGTGTTTTGACAGAGTTGCCAAGTTTAAAGTTGCATAAGTAGTTCTGCCCGGGCCAAGCCAAGTATGGAGCGTTGGAGCAAACCCTTTTCTCGGTTTAAAAATACAAAAATTTCCCCCTACCAGCTCCTTCTTGCCTTCTTCTCCAATGCTTTCGCACATGTCGGCCCGGCCTGGCCAGGGAGCCGTCGAACACAGAAGCCAGATATCCCAGATATCCGTGGGTGTATGTAAATTCTTATACATATAACAACATGACCCCTGTCTGCCGCCTGCTCAATATTTGGGAAATGTTCTCTCAGCTTGTTGTGGCTGAGTGCCGGCTCCTGGGTCCTGGTAGGTGCCCGGGTAAAAGGATTCGGCTTTTCATATTGGCAGTTGACTGCAAATGGGCGTTATGGCTGTCAGAGTCCTCAGCCTCCGCCTCCGCCTCCTTGCCCGGCCTTCCCAGCTTTGCGGCCCTCTTCATCTTTTTGTTGTTTGGCAAAAATTTTGATGATGTTGCCAAAGTCAAAAGTGAAGTGGCACGGGCTGGGAGATGGGGCACTGCTCCTCCTCCTCCTCGTGCTCCTTCCATAATTGAAGCTGATGGAATTCAGGGGGTTGGGTTGGAGTTGTCTTCGAAGTAGATATTTCCAACATTTTATTGATTTCATTATTTTATATGGAACTAGACGGGGTGCAGAAAGCTTTCTCGAAAACTCACTTTTGCTTTGGTTTTGCTAAAATATTTACAGACTGAGTCTGGGTTTCACTTTGATCGAATTCCATTTGAATAGGGAACTGTTTTCCAGGGAAATCATATTTTGAGAAAACTTCTTTTAAATGTAATAAAAATATACCTTAAATTATCTATGATCGTATTTGTGTAATATTTCCCTCATTTTCACAATTTATTAAACAAAACAAGTTTAATCCTTAGGAAAACTAACTTAAATCCATCAAATAAATTCCTCTCCTTGAGCACAAATAATTTGTGTGAAATATACATTTGATATCTGTGAGAAAATCCATTTGATCTCCTTTTTCCATTTGATAATTTTACTCTATTCATCTAGGAAATGGCGCCCTCCATCATTTGCAAAGAAAACGCGCAGCTGATGGTCAGTTTTCCGTGTTCTCTCTCTATATATTTATATATGTATTTAGAGGATGTACGCTCCGCCACCTGAACATTTGATTTACCTGCGCTAATGCTCCATCTTTTATCACACTTAACGGGATGTGCACTTTCCCAAGCTGTGTTTTCCGGCTGACAGATTATGGCGCATAGAAAAAAGTTATCCATCTGTCCTTTTTCCAGCTCCAGCTCCAGCTTCCAGCTCCTGCTCCTGCTCCTGCCAACACCTCACCTCCGCCTCACCGCATCTCATCTCGTTGGGGATAGCAAAATGAGCGTTTTCCATCATCTAATTACAACGAAATTTCCCACTCGCACACACGCACACACACCTGAGGCTGTTGCAATTAATTTGGCCCAATTTATATCATCTGGATGCCGGGGCTGCGTGTTGTGCCGACCGAGAGACCGACAGACGGACGGACGGACAGAATTACATGCCGGTATTTCATTAATCATATCTCAGGCTCCACGCTCCCTGCGCCATTTGCCATTTTAGTTAGCTAATTAAAAGTTTTTCCTTCTTCGCTGTCTCGCTCTGTCGCTTTGTTTCTGTGGCGAAACATTTAACATAAATTTTGGTTGGAAATTTGTAGAAATATTTTCCATCTATGGCGGAGATAATTGTCCCGCTTTTCCGAGTGTTTTTTTTTTATTTTTAGGAAGGGAGGAGGATGCATAATCTGGCAACGCATAATTCAAGATCGCAGGCTCGCAGTTCCCGTTTCCCGTTTGCGCCTGTTTTGCACAGTTTCCCTTTTAATTTCACATTATCAACGCTCGCACACACACACACACAGACCTGGAATTACACACACATAGACCCACCTTGACATGTTTCTCGCTTATCTAGAAAAAAGAGAGACAGAAGAGAGCGGGCGAGAGAGACAGTGCGAGAACTGACGGAAATTAAAAATACGCGCTGCAATGTTGCAGCACCAACATGAACGAACAGGAACCAACACGAAGCGACGTTATCAAAATCTGCGTGTGCGTGGGCGTGGCTAAAAAGGGGCCACCGGAAGGGGGAGGCGTGGGTAGGCGACCATCCCCGGTTTCGTTGGGGGGTAATTATGCAAAAAGGGAAGGCGCATAAATTTGCAATATTCTTGGAGCTGCTCTCAAATGCCAACGACGTTTAAACTGCTCACAACTTTTTTTTTTATAGGTGTGCCTGTTCTTTTGAGTGTGTGTGTGTGGGTGTCTGTCACTGTGTGCGTGAGGCGCAAAGAAGAAGCAGAAATGTCGCTTGGAAGGAAACTCTAGCCGTTAAGTGCGGTACGTTAGCTTTCCCATTGAGTTTGAGATAATCTAATAAGTATGCTAAGGATTTTGTTTGAAAACGAAAGGATAAAGGACGATAACAGGAAATTCTGCTAAATATTTATTAAGTTATAACGGTAAATAAAAGCAAAAATAGAAAAAACTAAGAAAATAGCAAAAACTTTTTAACATCCTTTTATTATGTTCAATCCATTTTTTTTAAACAAACTCCTTGCCTAAGTTCAATAAATAATTAAAATTCTACTATTGTTTAGCTAATTGAATAATTTCCTTCTTTCTGCCATATTTCCAACACTTCTCGTAGGGTATTCCCGATGGAAACTGCTCTAAATGGTTTGTCGTTGCTGCCACTTGCTTTTTAAGTTGCATGCCACGTTGACTCCGCTCTCTTGTTGTACTTGTCGCGGGTCCTTGACGCTGCGTCCTGCTGTCGCCCACTCACCTGCCCCGGCAGGACCTCCTCCGCAGCCACGCTATTTCCCATTTCCCCATTCCCCCATTCCCTCATCTGGAGATCCCGTTCTCGTTGCCGTTGTCAACGCACACGTTTTTTTAATTGCTGAAATTTTATCACACCTTCATGGTTCGCAGGACTCGTAAATTGTAATCCTTGCGCGGCGCTCGACGCCTGGCGAGTCTGCTTGAGCCTCAGAGTCAGCTTCAGCTTCGGCTTCAGCAGGACTACTTCTGCTCGAGCAGACAGCTCCTTGCCCTGGTTTGGCCTTTTTGCGATGTTGTCATTAACGTCGCTGCCTCTTAAGCTTTTAATAGCCTTGTCAAGACTTTAATGCCTTTTAGCCGGAGCCCCGGCTCCTCCTAATATGTGTGTGCGGCGTTGTCGGCACTGGGAAGGGGGAAATCAATAAAAGCAGCGCACAAATTAAGCACCTTTTGAGCTTTTCCCCCTTGCCAGCAGTTGGTTTACTTTGCTTTTTCAGGCCGCAACGTGAATTTAATAGGATTATGCAGCAAGGATGTTGGCAAGAGCAGGGCAGGGCAGGGACAAGGACAAGGGGTCTCAACTTATGCAAAGCCCTACCACTCAGTGTGACTGCATTCGCTGAAAACCCCTTTTCACAAGCCTAATTGTCCTGATTTTCGCCTGATGGAAACTTTTCACACTCTCCTCGCCTCGCCTCTCCTCTCCGCCCCCTAAGTTTTGTTATGCCGAAAACAAACTTCGGCAATTTATGATAATTCAACGTCAGCTGGGACAGTTCAGTGAAGTACATACTCGCACATTCGGGGGCAACCATCATCAGGACTCAGAGACTCAAGTCAGCTGAACTGAGACGAGCTGACAGCTGGCCAGGGCAGGAGCAGAGGCAACGGCAAAGGTCTTAAAATATGCTCGGAGCACACATTAAACTTATTGCCAGGCCCTCACCACTCCACTACACTCCACTAATGCCGGGCATCGTGTACAGATTTGCTCCGGAGAGCTGGGCGAACAGCGAAAGGGTTGGTTCCACCCCCTCCACTCCCCACCACACATATCACGCAAATATCAAAATGTTAGCTCTCCTATCGGTATATATCCAGAGTCGTACTAATATGTGCCGGGCGGAGAGTTGCCAGCAAAGTTCGCTGATGAAGGTTTGCAGTTTCCGACAGGTTCTCATGATTTTGATGGAGCGAACTCTGGGGAGTGTCTAGCGAAAGAAAAACAAAGGTACTGAGAAGTCTATGAAAGAATTGGATCTTAAGGGTTGCCACAGGAATTTGTTGTAAGATTTTAGGCAGTTGCCCTTAAGAAAGCTTCACAGATTTGTTATATTACCCAAGCACTCTCTCTTATCCTTTCCGAGAACTACTCAAGCCCACCTCGCTGACACGCCCCCTCCTGCTGGCAACTGTCTTAGCTATCTATTGCCATTTGCCAGTGCCAAAATTGTATGCAGCAGCCACACTCCCTGCTCCCGCATCCTGTTAAGTTGGTGGCATTGTAAATTGTTTTCCTGTGCACTGCTTGTCCTTCCTTTCCTGCTCCGTTTCCTCGCCTGCCATCCCTCCTCCATCCTGTCATCCTGCCAGCCTGCACTTGATGTACTATATATGCCGAAGGAGCTCCGAGCTTCGAACTCCCAGCTCCGCATTTCCCGCTCTTGTTTTGGCTTAGGAATTGATGGCGTCGCCGTCGTTTGATGCCTTATGTACATTTGATTACGTATACGCTGTGTTGCCTGCCTATTTGCCTGCAGGAGTGCACAAAGTTCGCTGTGTGTGTGTGCGAGCGTCGAGTACTTCGCCAAAAAGAGAGCGCGCCTCGGGGCAAAGTCATCAAGACACACAAAATTCCCCACTCCACCGAACCCAAGGACTAAATCCAACCCAACCAATTCCAGTCCCAAGGCCCCCGCTCTCTCTCGCAGTCTCCTCTCATGATGAGCAACATCCTTGCGCAGGAAGTGGGGGCGGGGCACCTTACTGATGATATTGGCATTGGCAGGCGACTTCAGTTGGCTTAAATTACCGCTGCGAGCAAGTATATCAATTAATATAGTTAAAGTGGATTCAAGCGGCAGGCAGGAGGGAGTGATGAGGAGACCATTGAGTGCCTAGGATTGGATTGGAGTCCCAGCCAGAAAACCAAAGGAGCTTGTATCCTTCAGAGCAGAGTGCTCTCCATTGCCAGGACTCGGGCAAATTAAATCGCCTGCAGTTTGCTTTAGAGCCGTCCTCCGTCCGTGCGGCTGTCAGGACTCATCTTCGAGAGCTGCGTGTGTTTGCCTAACCCTAGACTTTGGCCAGCTTGCTACATAAGCAGCAAATACATATATGCAGACACTGCAAATTGCCAGTTAATATTTTATGAAATCAAACAGCAACAAATTGTGCAATGCAATGCAACTTGGCTGGCTCTGCCTCCCCATCCTTCGATCTGCGATTGTAAACATTGCATAGTTTCGGGCGAGAGAATCCCTCATTCATCGCCAGCCAATCAACAACCAGCCTCCCAAGCACCACCCAGGCCATTTCAATCTACCCCCGCCGCCTCTGCATTCATGCAGATAAAAGGCATTTTATTAAAATTGAAATTGCCCAACGGACTTTCGGCTTTTATTTTAGATTAAATATCAATCACTTTGTCTTGTCCGGTCGCTGTGGCAATTTGCATCCCAGGGGCGAGGGCGTGGGGGAAAGTGAATGACAGCCATTGATCGAGTTAAATGTTCTTCAATGGTTGCATCACATTAAAACGTCCACTAAGGCAGTGAGTGCTCTATATATATAAATTAGTCCTTGTGCCATTTGTCAGCCCCATACCCGATGTTTCCGCCACATTCCGTTGATAACTGTTAAATCCATTGATGCATTAAGCAGTGCTGGACAGCCGCACACAAAAAGTGGCATATTAAAATGATTAAAAACATTCTGGATCAAGGGGAGGGATGGCAAATGGAACGTGGCTGAATAAAATGCAGTTGCAGACAATCAAAATCAAAGTGGAACACGGGGCACACAGAAAAACCCGACATCCGGATTAAATGAAGTGAACAGTGGATATGAATGCAACCATCTAGCTCTGGGATTCTTTGAATAAGTAAATGGAAATTAAAGATTATAAAACTATATTTTTATGAAGATAAATATAATGGTATATAGATTAGACATCTTGAAATATTTTAATAGCATCTAAAACTTTAATACAGAAATGTTATTTACCAAAGCACTTTACTCGTAGGCATAACTTAAAAATGCTTTAGGAAAGTAATCTTAATTATCCTAAAAATATTTTAAATTGTCAGTAATAGTACCTCAAACATTTTAAAGCTCCCTTTCACACATATTTTCGAGAGATTTTGAAACCCAAGGGATTTCTGTGGCACCTTTGATAACTTGTATATTCCCAATTATAAACAAATATAATATAAGAGCAAGCCAGTTAAGATCTAATAAAGTTATTGGTATAATATCCAAAATGTTGCATTTAATGGGCGAAAAAGGCAAGATAATTTCATTGTTGTTCTAACCCCTAATTGGACAACGGCACTCATCAAAGGGATTCTTTAATTTCGAAAGTCAACGCTTGTTTAATTTTCCCCTACTGGGGCAGAGCTACCCCATTGTTTTTTAGCACTCTCTGCGGCAATCTCGGCTACTTGGCCCCGAGGGGGAACTTGATTTGCCCATTTGCATTAAACAATTTCTCGAAACTCTGGCAACTTGTAACAGGGCTGTCCATAATATAGGGAGAGGGTGCTGACGCAACGGAAGGGATGCAAGCAGGGGGCTGGGGAATGCCACTGGCAACCCTTTTAACTAGTGCGCTCAATTAATGTCATGTACACAACCCACTTAGCTAGTCCCCACTGTACTGCGGCGTCATCATCAATGTGACATACATATCAAAAAGGCAAATTCAATTAACAAACTTTGCACGTCACTCAAAATTAACTCTGGGGCGTTCAGCCAGACACTCCACTGGGCGGGCTCCCATTCCCTTAAAACCCTAACCACCCCTTGTTGACAAATACCACAAAAAAGAATTTATAAAAAAGGCAGGGAGAATTATGAGGAGAAACAAAGAGCGGGGAGCATCAGTGGGAAGTGGAAAGTGACCATTTTTTTATATATCGCTTTCAATTGTCCGAGAGTGTGCCGCCCAAACGCTGTTGGCTCTCTGCCGCTGGCCACGCCCACTCGTCTGCAGCTGCGGATGCAAAGCGGATGCGGATGCGAATGATGGCACTCTGCTGTGCTGCCACTGCTGCTGCTGCTTTTAGGGGCGGGGCTGCAAGGGATAGCCCAGCGCATTATACAATAATGCGTTTTTATAGTAAAATGAAATTATAAAGACGAAAAATTGTATTTGTCATATTGTTAAGCTGACGCCTGTCACTTTTTGTCAGTGCTTGTGGCTGTCCGTTTGCTACGCAGCAAGGATAATGGATAAGGGGTGGCTTTTGCATGGTATATTCCATCAGGGGATGTGGCGATTTTAACTAAAAATACTAGGAAAGTTGTAGCTAAGATCTTACACTCTTTTCCTGGAATCTAGTACTTGAGATAAATATAGAAATATTTATAAGAAATTAAAGGTTAAGATAGCTTTTCCTATAATTTTTGATTAGATATTTTTTAAGCCCAAATAATTTCCCTACAGGGTGCCCTTAGCGCCCAATCCACCCACTTCTAGTGACAACCTCGTTGGGTTTGAACATTGAAACCACTTTTTAAATGCGATCCGTAACGGCTGCCACCGAAATCTGTTGAATGTGTCTCACACGCAGACAGACGGACCCGAAAAACTAAAAGCAAATTCAAATAAATTCCCAATCCCCTTGTGCATTTTTAGCTCTTCGGCCTGCTTTGTGTGGGTGAGAGAGGACTCAGGACTCAGGACTCAGGACTCGGGACTCGGGGATGATGGGTTGTGGCATGGGGCTGCCTGTCTACGTGTCGTTTAGCATAAAGGAGATGGGGCGGCATTTTTGGGGGACGGGGATTTGGACCGACTGCCCTTAAGGGCTGCATTTATGACACTCCATTTGTCAGGCGAATGAACGGCGGCTGAATGAGACGAAACGAACCAAACGGAATGGATGGAAGTGAAATGGAATGAAAGTGTGTGAAACCGAGAGCCGGAATTGAGGGATTGGCATCGGGATGTGTGTGTGTGTCCTGGTTGTCCTTGGCGTCGTCCTGGCTCCCAGCTCTTGTCTCCATTCAACTGACTCTGCGAATTCAATTGCGCTTTGGTTTCCAATCCCCCTCCAACCTCCTAAAATCCTCAAACTCCATTCTCAGCTCCTGACAGCTGCCGCTGCCGCTGCCCCCGCCTCCGCCCCTCATCAGCATCATCATCAGGATCCGCCTGACAGGAGTGTGTTTTGTTTGAAAAATTTTGCATTTCGCCGCTGACTTGAAATCGCCTGACATTGACGTTTATTAAGCGTTTTTGACACTTTCTGTGCGCCGCCACCAGAGAGTTATCTCAGAAAAATGAACTTCCACTTATCCCTCGCACCACTTAACCACTCAATGTCAGTGGCAGATTGAGGATTGCCAGGGATGCCGGCTATATACATACATACATATATAGCCCCCGGAACACTTTTCGGCTATTTAATATTTGTGCAAAAAATTTATTTTAATGAGCGAGCGGTATCTGGCATTCCTCCCGCATATTTGCACCCCTTTGCGGCAGCTGCTCCTTTTTTTTGGGACTGCTGCTGCTGCTGGTGACTTTTTGTTTTGGGAGTTTTGATAAACTGTCAACCCGTCAGGGGTCGTTCCAAAGGGGAGACACACGGGTCTTTGCACTCCAATAAATGCGCCATTCGGAGCACAACGAGTTAACGCAAATTAAGAACAACTAAGATCTGTGATAGGAACTTCTGGGGGAACTTTTCCCCAAGTATTTCCCCCGCTCCATCACGTATTTAATGTCTGCAGGAAAAATTGCTCATTTCCCGAAAAAAATGCCCAGGAAAATCCTTTTCCTAATTACTTGTCCACTTGCGTTCTCCGCTCGTCCTGCGCCGCGTCCAATTTAGGCAGCTTCCCTTCGCCAGTTAAGGTCCCTTCCGCTCTTCGTCTATTATTAAGGCCATAAATCCATGATCGCTTTGATATGAGGCCGAGGCCTCATCTCCTCTACGTTCTTTTTTTACTCGCTCCTCACAAAATGCCCCCAAAAACGTGCCGAGATGCCGAGAGCCCTTCGGCCTGTTTCCAATTTCAGAGGGAAATGTGTACAAAAGTTCGGGTTGGGGGTTGAAGATAAAAAATGTAAATATCATTGTTTGCGTCATAGTTCAGGGCAGAGCAGGACGGGGGCTTAATGGGCGGTGGACTGGGGGTGTTTGGTAGCCAAAAGGCGAATCCTGAATCCAGGATCCTGAATCCCCCGAAAAAAGGTTAACAACGACATTGGCATTGTTTTCACTGCCGGCAAGTAAGCGCCACAGAGAGGAAAGGAACTGGGAAAACACGTTTCGTTTCGTTTCCTTTTTTTGCATCCACCTACCCCCTCCACCGAGTGTTGCCTGATTTTTGACAAGTTTGCAAAAGGTTTTCCCCTGCGGCCCCAGGGGAATGAACACCTTATCACCAACTTATTGCATCCGCCGGCAACAATTTCAAGAGTCTCGGACTTGTTTGTGTCTGCATGTATACTGTATATATACACGTCTATATACATATATACCGTTATGCGAGAGTGGAAAGCTCTTTTCCCCTTTCTGGACAGGGTTTCTCATACACTTTGTGTTGTTGGTTCCTGTTCTGAGCCCGCCGGCGGATACGTAAAACGTTTTAATTACATTTGTATGTTAAAACTTCAATTGACGCAGGCATCGCCGGGGTGCTGTGGCGCCCCAAGCCGCCTTCACTGCCACCTTCTGCCTCTCCAACCCCCCAATCATCCCCCCTGGGCGACTTGGCCCGCTCAAACATTTCGTTGCCGCAAACGCTTTTGAACTTTAAACGGGGTTGCGGGAGTCCTTTCAGTCCTTACGGCGGCATGTGTTTGCGTGGGAGTGTCTGAGTGGCCGATTAGGATATAACTAGATTCCATTTGCCGGCGAGTTTCGAGTTTTTGATGAAGGTAAACGAATACATTACCCTGTAGCTAAACGCTGGGCGGGGCCTGTGTACTCAGTGCAGAATGTAAACAACCGAAATTAATGTCAAAAGTCAACCCGGGGTTGCAATTATATTTGGCAATGGAAATATTCGCAGAAGGCTGCAGGGCAAAGTGGGGTTAATCGATAATATAAATATATTTGGTTTAAGAAACGAATAATATTTAATTGGGTTATGTTTTCGAAATATGAAACAATATAATAAGCAAATTGGTTTAGACAAGACCTAATTTTGTATCAAGGGAGCTTAACTATTTTTAAATAGTTTTCCTAATACACCCAGAATGCATATTTCTTTCTGATGAAACCTTTCTAAATCTTTATACCCCTTTACAGGGTATCTACCCCATCGTTTCCTGGCTTAGCTTTCCTTGCCTCTTCCGGCTTTTGTTTTTATTTTGTCTAACCCCCAATTTAATTTAACTAAACTGTCAAATCAAAAGCTCAAGCCAAACACACACACAAGCAAAATACGAAAGAGATGGAGAATTAACCAGGCGCTCAAACCTAGCTAAGAGACTGGGAGCTCCGGTCGGGTCCTTAGCCATAGGAGCCGCAGTCCCCCAAGGAGCGAAGGAGCCAAGACAGCCAAGAGCAGGAAGCAGATGTGGCTATGGCAGTGGAAATGTGGAAATGGAAGCGGAGGGAAAGCTGTCAACCTAAGCGGCTAACACTTGTGTGTGTCAATTTTATTTGATGAAAATACAAACACAAACAGAGGCCAGAGAGATAGAGCCAGATAGGGGAAGCTGGCTTGTTGCTATTTGTAGAGCGTCCTGATTGCTGTCGCAGGCCAGTGAGGCACCCAGGACACTCCGGCCAGCTGCCATGGTGCCAGGCTGGTCTTGTGGTCCCCTTTTAGGGCCAAGTGTTATCGGTAAACAAATAAAAAAATACAGAATGAAGAAGAGCACATCCCATGGCCGCCTGTGTGTTTACTTAAGGGATAATTTTCCACATACAGACACCACTGCCACTCACTCCATTGTTCGAGAGCAATTCCCCAATCTTAATTCACTCAAATTCGATTATTGCTCCGTGCACTTTTGGGCTCTGAGGTTAAAATAAACTTTCCAGCCAAGAAGTCATTTATTTCCACGTTTAAATGGCAAGAGCAGCAACTTTGTGGGGATGGTCGGGAAGGCGGAAAAGCGAGGAAAGTACCAGCAATCAGCAGCAAAGCAACAATAACAATAATGGCGGGAAAATAAGAGAGTCAGAGGAATTGTTTGGGGAATAGAAAGCAGCACGGGTGCAGGCAAGTGCAGGTTATAAGATCAGGGGATAAACTCGAGCAAGCTTTTTGACTCTCCTTGCCAGGATTAACAGAAATTAGTTATGCCCTATAAGATCCCACGATAATCCCTTTAAAAATTATCCCATTTCCCTTCTCAAACTTTTAATCGAATCACCAGAGTGTTGAAGAATCAAAGCCACCGGATAACGAGGAGGCAATCTTCCAGGATTAAATGGCATTACTTAGGTCCGGGGCAGTGAAGGATGGATGACCAGGATGGGCAGGAAAAAAAGTAAGGAAGATCCCGGTATCCCAGACAAATCAACTTTCATCTGGCTGACTTCACTTTCAATATCCGGGCGGCATCCAATTACATTTTTTTGCCGGAATTATTGTTATTTATCAGCAATTATTTAGGCACATCTGCTATCTGCAGCAACCACACTCCAGAGAATCCAAAAACACCAGAGACTCCGCCGCACACACCCCATCACGGCCGCAATTTCACACATCCCCCAGTTGCTGTGGGGGTTTACCTGCCCCGGGACCAGGCCAACTCATTGCCAGATTAACTCAATTGCCTCGAACGAACGCGGAAGTGTAGCGATCCATCCCCCAGCTCGGGCCAACCCTCGGTCCGTCGAGTTGTATCTGTTTAAATTCTACTTTTGTGTCCCTGCAAGCAGCGTGATGTTATTCCTGTGAGTCATTCGTAGAACTTGCTTTGGTTTCATTCGGTGTTTCGGTGTTTTGGTGCTCCTCACCTTGCCACAAGCACTCAAGCTCACAGGACCCATGACGCAGGACACGCACACACACACACACACTCGCCTGCGGAGAGCAATAAAATAAAAATTGAAAACACAAAGGATTTATAGCTCCAATAGGTTTTCAAGGAGCCTTCAAAAGCTCAGCACAATTGCTATGAGGGCAACAAAGCCCGAACCCCAGCTCACTCAGAGTACTGCTGCTCTCGGCTTTCAGGCCAAGCGAATCGAATTTTTGGAAGGGCATTGCTACGGGGAATCGACTAAAGGATACTCTGAGAATACTCTATTTATTGAGAATATTAAATTCACTTAAATGGGCTTTATGTTATGGTTAGTTAGATTGGAATTCAATTATGTTTAGCATTTGTAGAGCAAGCATTTCTTAAAGCCTGGAAATTATTACTAAGACACTGAATCCCTTGACCATCTCCTCTGCAAATATACCCTTTCCTGCACCCTTTATTCTTTACAGGGTGCTCTCACCTATATATATATATATATAAAGGGAGATATATTTTAGCAGCCATTTCATTGTTTATGTGCCTGGGTGTGTCCCTGTCTGTCTGTCTGTCCCTCTCCACGGGTTTGTCTGTCGGTGGGCATATGGCGCCCACAGATTTAACTTCTCTGATTATTTTTCCACTTCCTGCTGCCATTTCCACCACGACCCTCACCTATATGTCGCTCGCTCTCTACCTTTTTCGTCCAATTTTTACATTGATTGAAGTATTTTCCGTTTTGTCGGCTTTCGCACGCCTTGGGCCATGTGGCTTACGGATTTGGATTTGGCTTTGGCTTTGTCTGCCTTTTAGACACATGCAAAACAAACACAGAGCAGCAGAGGTGGCAATGGGCGGGACGGGGGGAGAGAAAGGACTTTCATCCTTCGGTGAAGGTGTAAATAAATATGCTGGGAATTCGTCAGGCAGCTAGCTGGAAAAGTTTTGCTTTGTTTTGCCTTTCCCCGAGAACGACTTTAATGAGACGGAAGCAGCTTTGGATTCTCCGAAAAGGGAAATTTATATATAAAGTGGAGGAAAGCCGCTTTGAGGACCTCGCTTGCTGCCTGTCCTGCTCATTGTAGTCCCTATTTTCTGGATTTTCCTTTGAGCTGATTTGGGGCTTTCTCCTCCTGCCTCGGAACAATATAAAAAAGTTGAAGCTGTTGGTAAAATAAAAATGAAATTACTTAAAATTTGTCACAATAAGCTGGTGCGGCGGCCGTCTCTCTTTTTCTAGCCACGATGTTTGCCTTTCTGGCTTTTCCTTTCGTCCTTTGCTCTAATATTTTCCTCTCTCTTCATTTCTTTTTGTTGTATTATTAAAATTGTTTCAAATTGCGAGGGACGACGAACCTCTAATAGCTCGGCGGCGGCAGCAACAAAACACTCTAATGGACCATATTGTGCGTTTGGTTTTTCATTTTTATTGCGAATTTAGGCATCATTAGTTACGGTTTTTTAATAAAAGGCCAACAACGGCAGCCCGAGACGATGTGGGCCAAGTTTGATTTGTGTGCATTTTGACCGCCTTAAGTGCGCCTCCGGGTGCCATTGTCTCGCTCGATGTGGTCAAGCTTTGTTTGACTTGAAGGCAGGGCGCTCTTTTTCTTTATTTTTATTTCTTATTTTTTTTTTTTTGTGGGGGAAAACTTTGACGAAAAAGTTGAAAAATAAAAACTTTTCTTCGGAGGCATTTGTCCGAGGCAAATGGACAAATGTTCGAGCATTAGCCAAAGCTGTTGAGCCCCTGCCCAACCCTCGTTCAATCGAGTCCCTGCTTGGATTTCTAATTAATTTTCCATACCGAATAACCCAAATGCCAGGGCATATTTCCACCGCCCTAATCGCGTCCCCGACATGCCATTATTATCGGAGAGAAATACTTATGCATCAAAAATACTTATGCAAATAACTCAGAGGCTTTGGCTTTGGCTTTGGCCTCTCCCTTCAATCCCCGGCACTTGTCTCCGAGCGGATTGGAGGAGACGGAGTCCCCAATCTGTGGCACTTTAACACCTACCTAAGCGGACTCCGATGGAGACTGAACTGGAGAAGAAAAAAGATATAAAACTACCGACTGATGACTGGCCCGGCCATCATTTTTCATGCTAAGCTCCAACGTCAGCCATTTGGTTTATGGCCTTAATCCTTTTCTACATAAATGAGACCCATACCCGTTGCCAGGCCTGCACCCAACCCAGCTCACCGAATGCCACGCATTTCATCATTAGTCAGCGGACGTTAATGCCCAGTTCCAGATACCAGATCCCCAGTTCCCGTTCGCAGTTCCCGGTGCCTGGTGCCCGGTGCCAGCTCTCTGTCTCCGGCTACTGGGCTTCGGAGAGGGATTTACGGGGCAGCAATCGCTTCCTACGCATTTACATTTACATTCGAGAGTGTGAGCATTTATATATATGGATGCGAGTGCGAGTGGCACAGTCAAGAGGCCGCTGCGTTGACTAAGTACCCAGGAAGTGCCAAGGTTGTTGCACTCACTCCCCGTCGCCTCTAATCGCCGCATCCCCCTGTGCCACTGCGTCCAGCGTCCGTCGTCCAGCGTCCAGCAGTGGCTTTTAATTAACACGCAGCCCAGGCAGGGGATCCTAGGCCGCACCGCAGCATCCACATTCACATCCACATCCACATCCCCATCCAGCAGCCTCATCATCGTAATCGCTCTCGCCGTCATCGTGATGAGCTGCGGCGGTTGCTTCTATTTCGAAATCAATTCCATGCAGTTTTTACTCGTAATATGTGCACAGAGAGAAATATATTTGTTACCTTAAATGTTATTATTATGTTTAAGAAACTATAAATTCAATGATATAAAGAAGAATAACCCTTCAAAGAGAAGTGCTTTTATTCTTATTTATATTTGCTTTCTCCGAGTTTTTGTATTAATCCAAGTATTAATTAAATTTCTCTCCGTGCACCGACACACACTCTATTCGCTGCATGCATTTATGACGACTTCCCTTACCAATTTCTCGAATATGATGTCATGCTGTGCACTCTGCACAGAAATCCCCCCAGATACTCGGCGCAGCGGGCGTCTGTTTAGCGCTTAATTAATGATGAATATAAAAATTGCCGCCGCAAAGTGGAAAGAGAGCGGGCTGGGCGAAGATGTGGAGTTGAACATTAATTTTCCTACGTTTTCCGTTTGCCATTCGCCGATTTCCCGATGTCATTTAGAGCTAGAACTAGAGAGGAGGCCTTTCGAAAAGCCAGCGGAGAAATCTCTACACAAATATGCTTTCACGCAGCTCCTTTCCTGCAACTATCTAGATGCCAAGTACAAACGTGGCCAAGAAGGTAAGGAATCTTGGCCGCTAAGAACGGGGCTTCATCTGCATTGTAGGGTGTGAATTCTGGTGCCTCGGACAATCAAAAAGTGATTAGCAAGGCACTCAACAAACATCGGCGACAACGGCGACAACGACAACCATCGGGAATGTCATGGGCCCAGGCCTGGGAAGCGGAATGCTTAACATACAAACACACTTAGCGTGTAAACATGGCCAAAAGAGCGTTGACCATATTGGGCTGCTGCCGCTACAGGCCAGCTCTCATTGCTTTTTACGCACAACGGCAACGGCTACGGCAACACGAACAGGTACAAACAACGACAACAACGGGACAGGCTAATATGACTGGGAGATGCGAGGAAGATGCTGCCCGGGAACCGGTCGCAACTGGTTTGGCCCCTCTTAACCCCTTTCTCCTGCTGACATTATCAACATAATCAAGGGGCAGCCCCCTGTCCTCACCTCCCCGCCAGCGCTGCTCCATTCTAAGCCTTTTCAACGCTCATAAATTGCGCGGCGAAGACACCAGCAAATATTTTGCAAACGCAATGAAAATTGCGGCCTGGCCATGCGGCAAAGCAGATTACACTGGGCTGCAGCATTTTACGATCATAATAATATATGCATATCGTATGGGGAATAATAAAATCAAAGAAGAAAGCTTCTTCCCTTTGGGATTCTAAAACTTCGCTGAACTTTATGATTTTGCAAACTGAAGCATTAAAGGAAAGCCATTGATTCTGGGCTGAATAAGAAACAGAAGATGAAGAGTTAAAGACCTCTTTAAAAATATATTTATTCAACTGTTTTGAAATATATAAAATATACGAATTAAAAAAAGAGTTAATAAAATCTTTTAATATATTTATTTTACAATAACAAAATTTACCCAAACTTATGTGCTTGTGGAACAGTGTTATTAATCGGGGGCCGTCGGGCCGGGTTGGGTCCGGGCTCGGTTTGGTTGGCTTTGGTTCGTTTCTGGTTGGTTGGGGGCCTCGAAAAAGAATCTTTCGCATATGGGCAACGGTACTTTCTGCAATTATCCGTTGTCTTGGCCGAAAGGCGACCGCGCTGTCGAAGATGCGGCCAAAGCGGCCAAAGCAAATATGCGCACTTGGCATTGTCCCGGCGAAGACAACAACGCACTAATAGCCCCGAGGAGAGGCCTTGAGACGAGGCTCCCAGCCTGCCAGCCTCCCAGCCGAAGTCTCAGTCGCAGTCTCAGTCAAGTGGAGAGGTCTGGCGGCTGTTTTGCGGTTTTTGAGGTTTGCGTTATGTGCAATAGATTATCAAAATGCTTATGGCTTGGGCTGGAGAAGCCACGACCAGGGGCTCTTGGCAAAGACCAAGACCAAGACTGAGACCGAGACCATGAGCATCCGACAACGGTTTATGTCACATGAAAGTAATGAAATTAAATTTCTCCCTGGCTAAGGCACACACACACACGCTCTCGCTTCGCTCCTTGCAGTTTTGATATGTGCGATAATTTTAAAAGTCAACTTGGCCAACTTCGGCTCGAAGACAGAAGAGCCTAAGCCTGGCCAGAACCAGAGCCGAGCCAGAGGCAGAGCCAGAGCCAGAGCCATCCGTAATCTACGCAACATTCTGCAATCAAGTGTGCATATTTACTTCCTGTAATTGAGCATTTATGGCTTTTATGGCCTAACGGATTTGCCCGTCCTCAGACTCAGCTCCTCCTCCATAATTGTTACGGCTTTGGCTTTAAAACTGACAGGCTGCCAGACTGGCAGAGGGAAGGGGTCGGTCTCGGCCAGAGGACACGGGGTACGGGGATCAGGATGGGCTTTTGGGGCGGAGAGAACTATGTCGTGCCTCGGTACTCATGCGCTTAAACCTATTGATTATAAAGTTTATGCATAAATTGTAAATTGATTTGGCAGTTAATTGATTTGCCAGCGTCTGAGTGTGTGCGCCTAAGCCGAAAACTGATGAGTAATGACTTTGATATTGGCCAAAAGTTAGCATAAATCTATGCACAACGATGGGATTTGATGCGATTCGATTGTATAAGTACTTCCATGGCAAACTTTCTCATGCATAGTTTATGGCCATTGAAATGTGTCGGGTCCATTGGGAGCGGAGTGCGTGCACGGTGGGGGTTAGCAGGCAGTTGGTCATTAATAAGTTATGGAATTTCATTAGACGATGAGTTGATGATGTGAGATATGTAAAAGGTTGCGCTCGCAAGGACTCACTCAGATAGATAGTAGTTACATTTTTATATAAAATCCCAAAGAATCATTCCCGGCAGTTGGGCCAGTCATAAGCCTGTACTACAAATATCACAACTTGAGCACAGACCCTCGACTCCCCCATAACAATTCAAGCAATTTGACCGGCGGGGACCCACTCCTACACTCAATAAAGCAGAACGCAGCCCCCGGCGACTGGCGAGGGTAAATATCACAAAATTGAATAACAAAATATTTATGCGTCGTGGAAGTAAAAAAAAGATAGAACATAGAAAAGAAAATAATGGAGAGAATTTAACTATTATTTATTTGGCTGAGCACTGAGCCGTCTATATATAATTTGCCAGCATATATTTATGATTTATGAAGTGAGTGTGAGTGTGAGTGCGAGTGTGCGATATATACATAGATGTTCTCCAACTTTTGCGGGGGCTAGGTGCGTGCTGGCCACTACAAATAGTTCTGCGAACAATGGAGAGAGTGAGAACCCGAATGGATGAATGGCCATTGAGTTTGGTGGCCCAGCACGCGAATCGCTTCAGTTATAGATACCGGGCACAATCACACCCACTCTCCGCGAGACACGCACCCGGACTTAACTATCCGGACAAAAGGAGAGGAACAAATTGGATAATGTCTATAAAAACTAATTGAATTCTAAGCGCTGGGCACGCCACCGGGTCGGGTCGCAGCTGTGAGAAAGTAGTAATGAAGGCCAGCGAACCAATCAAATGAGTAAAAAGCGAGTAACGAAAACTGAAAAAGCAGCCGGGAACGCGGAGTGATGACATGCAAGCTGCTGGATAGATGTATATCTATGTAGTCGGAGAAGAGTGTGCGAGAGATGTGTGTGGGCAGTAGAGAAACAATTTCACACACAAGTTGTACAAAGAGGAGAATTACTCAAAACACTCCAAGATGTTCGTTCGCATGTCATGGCACCTAGGCAGAGTCTGTAAAAAAGTAAACCTGAAAACAAGAGAAGAACACAAGACCCAGAACAAAAAGCTCATTACTCATATGCCAATCAAAAGGAGGGAGACTTGGACCTCGGTGGACCCCCAAAAACGAGCCGCAGATCCACCGAGGGATGCCATAATTAATCATCCGCCGATAATTAACAGCGCAGTACGTCCAAATAGAACTAATGTTGGTGGTAATGCCCCGTGTATCTGCTGGATACTGCTCTAAGATCCGCTCGGGGGTTGCCAAAACTGTTGTTTCATTTTGGCGTCCAACTTTAATGAGTTCGAAATGAAGCTTCCTCGCCGCCTTATTTTTGTGCAGCGTAACCACTTGAAAGTGCGTTGGACAGATGGACATTGCCCAGTTATAGACACCCCATCCCCGTCCCGCCGGCTGTCAAGTCCATGAGCCCAACCTTCGGCTTGAGTGATGTACTACGAGGGCCACAAAACATCGACAGCGCCATCGATGGATGGTCATTAGCAAAAGATGACGACGACTGTGATGTTGATGTTGATGGCGCTCCGCTGATGTTGCGTACTCGTAATTCTTCTATAATGGATCTGTTATCTCTGCGCTTAATGGGTTAGCTCTTCGCCCCTCGAGGGGAGGCTTCGTGGGGTCTGCGACTGAGACTGAGACTTCGACTGACAGACCTGAAGCATGCTTAAAACTTGAAATTAAATAATTAGTCGCTGGCCAAGCTCAGCCCGCTCAGCTCTCCGCAGTTCGCTTTTTATTTTGTATTTCGTATTTAGATGGGGCCAGTGTAATGACCTTTTAAGTACTTTCGAGATACTAATCGCCTCCTGGCCCTGCTTTTTGTTGGCCGCTCTAGCTGCTCTAAACAGCTAATGGCTTGTTGCGGCTTGTTTGTTGTAGTTCAGCGAGTGCAACAAAGTCGCCAGCCACTTTGGATGGCACTAATTAACGTCAGAGGAGCAGAAGCGCCGGAGAGCAGAAGCTTTTGGCTTTGGGGGCCGCCGCTTCACAAAACTTTTCTCAGATGCGTATTAATTAAAATTTTGATAAGACCTCCAGCTCCGCTCCGGGCGCTTGTAATAAAAGTTGAAAATAAATTACACAAAATTTGTATTTGTATCTTTAGGTGTGGCATCATCATCATCGTCGTCGTCGTCGGCGGCAAAGGGCTTATCGCCAAAAGTATCTACAAAATAATGGGCGACTAATAGGCCGAGACCCCATCCAACTTCTCTGGCTCAGTCGCTGTCTCTGTCCCGTTGCCAGCTCCACTTCTTGGCTTGTTGATTATGTCAGCTTTTAAACCGACTTCTCCCATTTCTGCGGGTGAAAGTGTGCAAAGTTTCAGCTTCCGGAATGGACTTATAGAGTTACACTTGTTGTCGTCGTCTCTAGCTGCGGCGCAGTGGGAATGTCAACTTCAGCTGCTGGTCAGCTGCTCAGCTCCTCAGCTGGCCAATAAATGATGATAGTTCTCGGGGCGAAATCCGAGCTGCTGCTGGGAAAATCTCCCCAGAGGAGAGGCGTCGAGAAAACTCTGAGAAACTTATCAAATATTTGTCCCACTTGAGTGATATCTCCCCATGAAGCGGCGCGTGTGGGCGGCTGGAATGCTCCGAGTGCTGGGCTAGATGCGTATTTATCTGAGAGATACATCTCACATTTCGTTGGTTGCGTTTGTTTACTGTTAGGAAACATCACGCCGATGTTAAGGTGGATTTCATACTGCGTTCGGAGCTACATTCCGAAAGGGTTTTCTCTGGCACGCATTTAATTGAGATGTCTTTCGGCTTTGAGCTGTATTTAAGTGAATTCTGTGGCTGTTCTCACCAAAATAATTGGCAGGGAAAACCTCAAGTCAGCAGACTTTCCGAGGCCCAAGATAAGACACATAATCGTGGCAGGAACTTATAAACTGTGCCAGCCAAAAAGCCAGCGATTCCAAATATGCCATCGCACATGGCACTTGCCCAAAAAGCGAGCTCGCCAAGCAGCCCAAATTGAATGCGAAAATTCCCACACATTGTTCAATCTAATGAGAACTATGTCAATGTCTGCTCCATCGCTCCATCGCTTATCCCAGTCCCTGCTCCCCGTCGGGCCATACTTAAGCTTATGCTTATATATTCGCCCTTGGGCTGACACTTAAGATAAAAACTCTTGACAGGGAGGGAGAAATACACCATCGTCGTCGTCTTTCTCAGGTCTCGGTTCTTGGCTCTGGTTTCGCCTGTAGGCCTTAGGCTCCCCCATCCATCCGCTTAAAGTCAATTGAACAAATTTCTATGAGCAAATATTTTATGGTCAGTGCTCGTCTCTTTCTCTCCCCGGTGTGTGTGTTGAATTTTAAATGAAAATTCCATAAATGCCAGCCGCATAAAAATGTACTAGACCGTATTTCATCCCCAGCCGAGTCGGATGGCTCTCTGACAATTTAATAGTATTCCAAAAATTAGCCAATTAGTGGGCCGCAGCTCCCCATAAATATACAAGTGTATATACTTATGGCGTAATGTATTTTCATTAGCAGAGTGCGGGGGGCATCGGGCACTTGTAATTAAGAACTTAAAAGCGATAAGCTTTTATGCAGGGAGGCACCCGAACATCCGAAACAAGCAACACTCTTGCCCCACGGCGGGTCCTTTGACTTTGTCCCGTCCGAGACGCTTACACCTGTGGCACTTAATTATTATATTAAATCGGCATATCTGTTTCGGCTCTAATTAACCTTTGAACCTCTTCACAAATCAGCGCCCCCACAAAAAGTCAAAGCGAATCACACCCCGGGAAAGCGGGAAAGCCCCCCGTTGGGGGTGGTATTGGTGGAGTGGCGACGAGGTGACAGTCACGAGTCCCATTATACGATATTGTATGTACAATTTGAAGCAACTCGCAATTACCAACGACACGTCAAGATGTGAAATTAACACCGTCACACAAGCAGGCAGACAGACAAGGGGGAGCCAGGGGGGCCGGGGCCAGTGGGCGGCAGACAGACAGACATATTAATGTTTCTGGCTGGTATTTAACATTCAACAACAATAACAATCACTATGTGTTTGTGTGTGTGGGTGACATTTTCTCGTTGGCGCTGCCTCGAAAATCATTAAATCACACAGCAACAAACAACACAAGGAAAAAAGCTTTCCCTGTTTGTGTCAGCCGTACAATTGGCCACCCCACCCCACGCATATCCTGTCAGGACAGCAGGGGGGAGCGAGGTTACATGGAGGAGGAGAAAGCACAAAAAGAAAAATAAAGAAAGGCGAAGAGCTACGCAACCACAGCACGCAATACTCGCATTTCATTAGACACTTTGCAGCGACGACTCCTATTACTCTTCCTGAAAAGCCATCATGGCCAGGGGCACCACTTCCTTTTCTGGCCAAATGACGTCGTTTCTGACGACAAGGTTTTCCCAAAAATTAGCGTAACATTGGCCCAAAACCGCCGGCCGATGGCTGGCCCCAACGATGGCGGAGCTGTCACACGAATTGAAATGGAATTCGATGGCCTGAGTGAAGTTCAAACAAGGTGACCCCATCGGACTATCACTTGGTGGGTAATTATGGATTTCCCCTGGAAAGTGGTGACCCCGATTCCGAAACAAAGTGACATAATTCGACGGTAAACATCTGCTGGCCACGATGATAACTGGCCAGATTAAGTGATATAATCAAGTGGCCAACGGCAGAGAACCAAACTATTCCATTAGCTAACCGAAACCGAGAGAGCGAAAACTCGGCGGATGTGCAAATAAAAACTTTTTGCCCGAGCTCCGGCAAATGAGTTTGTCATTATTCAAGCGCTGTGTGTACATATACCCACATTTCGCGCACCTTTTTTGTGAGCCAGTGTGTGTGTAAGTGTAACTTTGTTTTTGCCACAAATTAATTACAATCCTCCGAGTTGAGTGGCCAAATGTTGCTCTTTTGCTTGCCCCTGTTCCCGTGTATTTTTCATACAACATATTTATCAACGCGTCGCAAAATGTTTGTCCTGGGAGGAGAGAGACCGAGGACTTTGCGAGAATAAATTGGATGATATTAGGGCGACAACTTTTCATTTAGTTGGCCGCTCGGCGCTGCCCTTAATTTCCGGCCACACGCATCGTATCGGAAGATAGGGATCGGGATCGGAGGGGCGGGAAAATGAAAACGTTAGACGGGAATGAAAAATCGTTAGGCGCGCACAGAGATGGAGCGACTGTTTTACAGGTCCCTGTGTGCCCCATCACCCACCACCGCCTTAATATATTTTCCTTTATTTTCCCCGTTGCTGCTGGGGTTTTTATTTTGCGCTTCACTTACCTGAAAATAGGTTTGACCCTTGTCCACCCAGCCGATGGCCATATCGGCACCAGCCAGATTGCCATCGGGCGAGAATCCGAAGCCGACGTAGCCCAGGGTACGTGCCTGTATTTCAAATGTTATATCCTGATTAATGATTTGCCATAGTATGCGAAAATCCTCATTCAAATCGATGGCATGATCCCAAATGGGTGTTCCCGTCGCCGCTCCTGTTGCGGAGGCAGCCACTCCCGTTGCCGCTCCTGCTCCTGCTCCTGGCAGAGCTCCTCCAGTTGTTGCTGTGGCTCCTGAGCCTGCCCCTGCTCCGGTTGCCGCTCCTGGCGAGGTTGTTTTGTTGCTGCGAGTGGTCAACTTGCCGGCAGCATGAACTCCGCAGCCGAGGCTGGCCAAGAGGAGGAGGAGCAGCAGCCAGAACAAGCTGAACGTGTGGCAGGATATAAAACATGTGATTAACGATGACCGCCTTGAACTTGAGAGCGCCGGTCCTCGTCGTCTACTCCTCTGTACTTTGCTGGGTGTTGCTTCCTCTGTTGATACTGCTGCTTCTGCTGCTCCTGCTGCCATCTCCTCCCTTGTAACGGCCTTTCTTGCTGGCTGCCACATTGTGTTGGCCATTTTGTGCGCCGGTTAGCTGGCTGCTTGAGTTTAGCAAATAGTTGTGATTACTTTTCTTGTTGCCACGTTGACATTTATTACTCTCAAAATCACTGGACGTGGAACGTTCGCAATTACGCAACTGTTTTGGCCTTTCTTGCTCGTGTCTCTCTCTGCTCTTTGGTGTTATCACAGTTACGATTATTTATTTAAGCAATTTTACTCAACTTTCGCTGTAGCTACTGCTGCTGCTTCCTGTTTCCGATTAACCAATGGCCGCTCATTAGCTTCGCTTGTCGCACGAACAAAAGACGCTCCAGACGCTGATCTGGCGGATGCAACCTGCAAAAGAAGAGAAAAAAATGTTATATAATTGCTATAATTTGTTGTCGGCTATAATATGTAGTGGCGAGAACTCGAAGCCGAACCTTCCTTCGTGTTGCAATGTTTAAACGCATATAATTACATAAATTATGAACCGGTATCTATGAGATACACATCCCCACACAGGCAGCCACAGCCAGCAATCCATCCATCCATCCATCTAGCCATACATCCATCCAGCCATCCACACACACATCACAACAAAGTTGACGGTTAATTTTTTGTTCTTCGTTGTTTTTTTTTTGTTCCTAGGGAGTTCGTCAACATTTTCCTTGAAGCGTTAATTAGCCTGGTCACGCAGTTTTCACAGCAATGTACGTCGGAAGACGAAATTGCTTCTGGAGAGCGGGAAAAATTTAAGTCTGCTCAGAACTTGGAGATGTGGCAGGAAGATGCCAAATTCCTGGCGAACTGAGCTTACACTCACACTCGTAATAGTCCAGTAATTTTCAGTGGAAACTCTGGGACCTGAAGCTTCCGCAGAAATCACTTTCCCTTCCCTTGTCAGAGGATACCATACTTCCTTCCCCAAGCTATATTCTCTCTCTTATTTACGGTATTTGAATGACTAATTCCGGGTTCCCCGTCTCCGATATCAAGGGTCTACCACTGACTGACTACTGCCCCTCGCACGCAATTAGTGCGTTGTGGCCTGGTCAAAGCAAATCGAAGATAATTACAGCTTGTCATAATTTTAATGAAGAAGGTCGTCCAGAGCTGAACCCGAGTCAAGTCGTCGTCGTTGTCTGCTGTCTGTTCGGGTGTCCGTCTATCCATCAGTCCGGGTGTCCGCTCAAGAGAGAGAGACATGGCCAAGTGGAGGCAAAGCCAGACCAATGGGATTTATTGTATTAAATCGTCGCGGCTTAGCCAGACCAACCACAAGCGCATTGACGATGAAGAGGACTACTACTCCTGGGCCTCCGTCTCCGTCCGGATCCCAGTCGAGGTCCCCCCTCCCAGTTGCCATCGCAGCTGTCTGCGCATATTTGGTGTGCGGTTACATTTGATTACATGCCAAAAGTACTGTTTCCCCCAGTCCCGCCCTCTCTCGTCCCGCAGATCTTTAATTTGACGTTGGCGTCGGCGTTTTGGGTAAATGTCAAATGCTTGGTAATTTGTTATAAATAGCCAACTTCCGCTAGGCCCCTAAAACGCGACGCAACACGACGCAACTCATAGATACATACAATGTATTTGCGCTAATTCCAAGTGCTTAGTCGCGTGTTCCGAAGTTGACAAAGGTCAACAAACGCTAAGCAAACAGCGAGAAAATTGAAAAGCCCAAAAAATGAATTAAGGCAAGAGTGTTTGTGTGTGTTTTCCTATTTTTCTGCCTGGCTCTACTCCGAGGAATGCTCTCAAATTGAATATCTCAGCAAAAGATGATGTGATGGGGCCCATAACAATCTCCATCTAATGCTGTTGAAGGCCAATAAAAGTAATTTTCGGAAGTTCCTGCCATTCGGCGTGTAATGGAAATGGAAATGAAATGATTGGACAAATGTATCGCGAGGATACTTTTGGTCGTGGTTAGTGTCTAGCTAGATTTCTATGGCATATTTATAGGTGACTTTTACGTTTCACTTCCTTCCTAACGACAAAGTTATTGTGGCTGCCGCCGCCGCCGTTGTAGCTGCTTTGCCTTGCTGTTATCAAAAATGTATCCGCAAGATACACAACAATAAGCTTGATGGCGAAATGTAGCTTTACATTGATGTTGTTGCTGATGTTGATGTTGTTGTTGCTGGCGCTGAGTGACGGCCGGCAACGTTAAATGACGTTGATTATAATTATGCGGACTTGTACTTTGTTCATCACAGGCTACAGGGCTACAGGGCTTCTCCCTTTGCTCCTGCTCCTTCTCCCTTGTTGCTGTTTGTTATTATTATTGCTGTCGTCATCATCATCAGCATGGTCATCAGCCACTTCCTCATGATCATCATGGTCATCCTGGTCCTGCTCGGCTTCGACTGCCGTTGATGGGGCGGCCAGATGAATGATGTCTCTTAAATACAGACCCAGCTCGAGACTGAGCGTCCGAGCGAGGCGAGGCGAGGCCAATCGTCCTCATCATCATCGTGATGGCTGCTGCTGCCGTAAAATTCAAGCCAATTTAGCCTGGAGGAAGGCAGGTCCGGCGGGTTGCCTCCTTGCACAGCATGTTGCCCAAGAACGCAGAGTAAAGACCCTCAGTCTGGAGACATTCATAAGTACAAGTGCTGCTCCGCCTCACAGCGATGGCCGCGTGACTCCTTCGATCACTTTTGGCCCCGAGATGTGTCATCTCCACTAAGAGGACAGCGGACACTGGACAGAGACACATTCATAA
>JAEIHY010000190.1:0-15843 GCA_018904565.1 Drosophila tsacasi
ACCTCGCGACGTCTGCCAAGGAAACCAGAGGCGCAACAAATCAAGGCGGCCGGAAAACGGAAGTCACATTCCCTCACCCATCCACATCCACATCCTCAGATGATGTAGATGCCAAGCAGCTAACAAGGCAGCTGTTTTAAGAAGGTGATCCCTGGTCCCGAAACCAGGACAGGAGGCCGCAGGAAAAACGCATAAAACGGAAAATGGCAACCGCAAACGGGGCCACCTCGCAATTGCTCCCCCCGAGTCCGCACAGAGTCCAAATAAAAAGGGAAACACACAATTTATTTGCCTTATTCCTCGTCCTTCGTCGGCTGGGCAGGACACTGGGCCAGAGAGGGGGAGGGTCGAATGTCTGGGAGGAAATTGCACAATAAACTCTTGAGACGAGAAATTAGTTGTGAGTGTGGCTCGTTTCGGCGGCTTCCCAACTCGAAATTTGTTGAGTGCCAATAGCATTACGAGAGTTACGACACAGGACGCAGGTCGCAGGACGAAGCCCTGGCAACGACAATGCCTATACACTCTCCCTCGCGAGCGGCGACCAACTTTCCCATGGAAATGCTTAATATTTATGGCGCAAAATTCATTGTAATTTCCACTGTCGCTGGGTAGGGATACTGGGGAGAGCAGATACTCGAGAGCCTAACATTATTCTTATGGCCCAGGCCTAGGAAGCAAGGACATTCCGGCAGAAAAATTATAATGAAGCCGGACGATTTCCTAGAAAATCATTTGTTATGTTTTTCCCCGAGTTTCAGTCATACATTTAATCGAAACTCTTAGATATGACGCAAAATAATGATGATAAAAAGAAAATAGAATGTTTACAATAAACATTGTTTGTTGTTTTGAAGATTTTAAAACAAATGTACTTAATTTTTACCATGGAAATCGTTAGTTCAAAAAGTTTTTAGCATACTTTGGGACGGTTTCTTAAAGATTTTCATACCCTAGGTACAAGTATAATTTATGAACCTAAAACCTCACAAGTATAGATTGAAATTAATCGAATTGAGCTCACTGAAGGTGGTTTCTGTACGCACACAGGGGACTCCCCGTAACCACGTAACTTTGGCAACCGAGGGCATCGTCTGGGTAATTGCAGTCAGCCGCAAAGTAGGCAACAAAATGTTAATTTGAGTCGCGGCATCATTAGAAATGCATTGGATTTTGAAACTCTGGGCGGGCTGTGTGTGAGCCCGAGTGAGCTCTCCGGACCTCAGCCCGACAGCTTAACAACTTTGGCACCTACAGCAGCCGCAGCCTTCGTCTCAGGCTCAGGCTCAACCCTAGAGTCGTGTCTTAGCCTACACTGCGGGAAAATGTAAGCAAAATAATTGGTATACTATTTAAAAACTCTTAAGAACGGCAATAAAATTAGTTTTAAAAGCAAGAAAACATCCTAAAGGCTAGACAGAGTTTGGGCATTTCATTTAAGGAATTTCCAAGTAACCGCATTGTTAGCTGTATTTATATTTAGTTTTAAATTAAAAAAAAAATTAACCCTGATTCCTTCAAGTTTTTCACCAGTGTCCCTCCTTCCCCCTTGCAGGTATGTGCTCAACAAGAACTCGACGGCGGGCGCGGGTGGCGCCCCAGGCGACGACAGCGAGCAGGGCCAGGACTCTGCCAAGCATGAGGTAAGTTCGCTGTTCGAAAAGGATGAATGGGACAACATCCCTCCAGAGCCGACACCAACCAACCTCCCCCCCTTGTAACACCTGACCTGAGCTAACCCCACCCACCACTGCGCCACCGCCCCCTGGGCGTCACCTTCGCCAGATGAGAACTGTGAAAATTGTGGAAATTTAAAAGCAAGCTCGGTGAAAGCAGTTTGTGCTGCTGCTCTCTAGATTAAATTAAACAATTTTCTCTTGTTTCTACATTTTAGTATTAATTAAATGGGAATATTTAACATATCTCCTTCGTTAGATGCTCTCAAAAATACCCCCAATAAGCGCTTCTTAGAAACTTTTCAGAGGTCCTGTTTTGGAAAGTAAAAATTCGAATTTAGAATTAAATCATGTACAAGAAATTTCACTTGAAACAAGCAACTTTGGGGAACAAAATCCAATGTCCTTAGAATTTGAAATTTCATCATGAAAATCGTTCATAACTCAGCCAAAAAATAAATTAATTTCAATTCAGAAAGCTAGTTTTTATCGGGTTAAGAAATCAGCAAAATAATTTAAAGTTAAAAAAAAATTATTATTTTTTTTAATTTTTGTCGAGATTTTGTTAAAAAAAAATATTGAAAAAAAAATGTAAAAAAATTTGTTTAGCCTGGCATGTCCAGATCGATTCAGTTTTGAATGCTGATCAAGAATATATATGATTTATGGGGTCGCAAATGACTCCTTCACTGGGTAATATTACTTTTCAGCATGTAATAACCCTACGAAGTCAAAACTTAAAGCAAACCCAAGAGATCAAGTTGAAGAGCGGCTTTTAAAGTATATAAAATATAAGATAAATCCGTATATTCACCCACACAGGTCTTCAGTTAATCCCAAGGTTAGAGTTCCGGTTAAACTTGGTTTTATTTATGTGAGCTACGGAGTCCTCGCAGTTAGAGAGCATATCCTCCTTACGCCATGTGAATCCCAAGTCGAGTTGACATTTAAATGAATTCCCTTTCGCCGGTAATGAAATTTCTGTGCCAGAGTGTGTGCTGTGTGTGCTGTGCTATGTGTGCCTGGGTGTGTGTCTGCGAGATGCATTTCATTTCTAAAATACTGAACACAAGGCTCTCTCCTGCCCGTCTCTTGCAGTCCTCTGCCGCCTCCTCGTCCTCCTCCTCCTCCCCGTTCTCGTCGTCATCTGGCGCTGCATTTGCATCCGCCAGCGCCACAACCACCACCACCACGGCCACGTCGACGAGCTGTCCGCGGAGGCATCCTCAGCCAGTAGAACCACCGACAGCCCCGCCGGGAGCAGCTCCCCTCGGCAGTCAAGGCCGCTTTCTGGATTGCCTCCAGTTTCGATTCGGTGGCGAGCCTGATGGAGCCCAGAGCGGGCTGGGGGCCGGTGGTGGCGAGGTGGCTCCCAGTGGCTCTGTCACCAAGATGACGCTCAAAGATAATCATCTGATTGTTGTCACCGAGGAGCGCCACGTAAGTTCGTTAGTCATCCGATCGGAGGCCGCGGTCCGAGGTCCTTGGATGTGTCCTTGTCCCTTGTGGCTTCGCTCGTCGTCAGGATGTCGCCTGGTTGTTGTCGTAGTTTGGAGCCTGTCCATTCCCCCCTCATCCTAATCTCTGCCTCTGTCTCTGACTCTGCCTCCGCCTCTGTCTCTGTCTCTGTCTCTGTCCTGTCTCTGTGTATCTGTGCATCATCTTCTGCCTGCGGTTCTGCCTGGAAAATTGCATCCGGAAAATGTTGTGTGTGTTCTTTAGCCACTAAGCACTGTCTTGAAAGTTAAACTCACCCTCATTGGTTTGCTTTTCAGTTGATTTAATGTCTCCTTTTTGGTTGTTTGGGTAATGAGGAGGCTCTTCTGCTGGGGGCGTGGCTGTATCCTTTGGGGCCAAAGGCGTGTGTGAGTGGGAGCCTGAAGCGTATATGCAAATGCAATTTTCGACACTTGTCTGCTCTATCGCCTCCTCTTCTCCTCTCCTCTCTCTATCGCATCCTCTCTCTTGACTCTTGTATCCTTGTATCCTTGATGTTGTTATCGTAGCCAATTATATGTGTGTGTGTGTGTACAAGCACCTCTTTCATGCACACCTGTCGCCCATCTCCATTTCTATCACCCTCTCAATGCCTGCTCCTATCGTCCCCGCAGGACATCTCGCGCAACGCCCGGGAGACCAAGATGCACACGGACAAGGACGGCGTCTTCGTGGTGGAGGTGGCCCGCGGCATCGATTCCAACTCCACGCAGCCCGCTGACTCGGCAGTCACGGGACTGGACGCCACCGAGCTGCCCTTTGACACAAAAATGACCGGAAATGGGGTCCACCTCCTGGACGAGCACTCGCTGCCGCCGAGCCACGAACAGGTGCAGATCCATGCTCCGCCGCAGGACTTCGCCGGCGGCCATGCCGCCGCTCCCTTGCATCTCATCGAGGAGGCCGAGGAGGTGGCCATCGAGGAGCAGCAGGCACCGCCAGCAGCTGAGATCCGCGCCTGCACTGGCCTCTCGCAGTCGGACCTCAGCTCCACGTCGTCGGCTGACTCCAACAAGCGATACTCCTATGGCAACCAGGAGCTCTACGTCATCGAGCAACCCGGCTATGCCACCAGTTCGCCCACGGCTCAGCCCATCCTTGCCAGCCCAAAGCCCGAGCAGGAACAGGAGTTGGAGCTGGAGCAGCCGCCGAGCACTGGGCCCGAGCAGGAGGAGAATCTGCCTGAGCCGGCAGAAGCTAACCCAGAGATTCCCCCCGAAAAGGAGTCGCCAGAACTGCCGGAAAAGTCGCTTGACCTCCCGGAAAATGCAGACACACAGCCGCAACTCAAGGAGGAAACGGATGAGCCCCCTAAGGAGGCGCAGGAGAAGGCACAGCCAGAACCGAAGTCAGAGTCACCGCCCGAAGTCGACATCGAACCCGAGGCCAACTACGACAGCCTGATGAGTCTGCCGGCGCCACCATCCACGGACGAGATCAACTCGGAGCTCGGCGACTACTCGCTCCTGGAGTCCAATCAGCTGGACAGCCTGCCCCCGCCGCCGCCGCCGCTGGCACCTTCGCAGGAGCAGCTCACCACCAAGTCAGTGGCGGAGGAGGAGAAGCCTCTCATTGGCAATGGGAATGCCAGCGGACTGGGCAAGGTGGAGGCCGAAGAGCCGGCCACCTTGACACCACCGGCATCGCCACCCGCCTCGCCGCCGCCACCACAGAGCGGGATCTATGGCAATGGCAATGGGCTGAGCAACGGGATGCACTCCATGGTCGATGTGAATGGCAGTTAAGAACGGCGGCCAGAGAAAGGTGAGCGAGCAGCGGTTTTTTTTTTCTCTCAATCCGTATCCTCGGACTCGTAGGGGACCTCAGCAGAGAGGTCATTGATGCCACAAGGCGAAGGAAACAAAATACTTATTGACACACACACTGAGCAGAAACTTTTTCCACTTACTGTTTGTTGATTTTCCAAATATATCGAGATACAAATAATACTAATAACGATTTAAGAGCGATTAATGAGAGTAAAATCATAATTAATTGTTTATTATTGTCTATTTGCGGCTGGCAGCCTGTCCCCACCTGCATCCACCATCTAACGAGTACTTCAATGTCTATGACTACCATTAAAGTAACGAGTAATAGTAACAGTAACGAGTAACTCAAAATAGTGGCCAGTAACCGAGGAAAAGTAACGAGTAACAGTAATAGGTAACGCGAAAAACTAATGAGGACCGCGCAAAAGTTACGAGTAATGAGTTAAAGTAACCAGTAACGAGTAACGCGTTAAAGAAACGAGTAACGAGTATCGAGTAATAGTAATACGATTAAAACAGTAATGATGCATAATTAATTAGGCTAATTATTTACACACCAGAACAACAAAGCCAAAAAAACACCCATGAGGAGCATAATTGTAACGAAATTACATGGACATTATATTACATCCCACAGTGTGTCCTATGCCCCGTGTCCGGACATTCCGATTGAGGTTTAATTGGCACAGTAAAGTGGGTTTCAAAGATTAAATTGAATATTGCCAATTTCCAGTTGTTCAGTTAGTAAAAATTATATTTAAAAATAATAAAAGACACTGAAATATTCGTAAGATTTCATGGAAAAACGAAACTTTTCCCTGGGCAAGAGATAAATCCGGACATGGATCAAGCACACTCAAATAATATAAATAAATAGTCGTTAATGACGACTATCGATATTTCGCAAATATTACAAACACACACTCAATTCACAACTCGACAAAATCAAATGTGCCGAACTTTTGTAGCAAGCCAAAATAAAAAACGACAAAGAAACACAATTTACAAGATGAAACGAACAATTTATACAATGCCAATATGGTGATTACAGCAGAACATATATATATATATATATGTATATGTAACCTTTTAAACCATAAAACCCAAATAGTAATAGTTCTAGTCAATATATATATTATACATCTATTTTTTCTTGTGTGTGGGGATTCGAACTCCCGGGCTAACGATAGACCTAAGCAATCGGTAAAATATGCTAGAAAAATGCTAAAACCAAAAACCGAAAATCTTTCCGTATATTTGCCCCACATAAAATACATATGCATCTATATATGTACCCCCATATATATATATATATAGGTATTTGCGGTATATACACACCAATTGATAAAGCATAGAACAAAACTTAACTCTCTTAGAATTAAAAATAAAGTCAAAGCCGTGCACTGCAAGTGGCGCGTAATTTGTAAGTAGTAGGAATTATCCAGCGCCCCCGATTACTTCGATTATTCCGATAACTCCGATAACTAGCGGGCGGCAGACGTTTATAGGTGGAACATAATCCCTGACTAACGATTAACCACTGTTTTGTTGTTTTCGTTCACGTTTGCTCCAATTGTTTTATTGACAATTTTTAGAGAGGGGATGCCAATGGAAAAAGAATATTATGAATATTAATAACTATAAAGAAAATAATGGATAAAGAACTTATACTACTCGTAAATCAAACATAAAGGTTAGGAAAGGTGTGCAGAACTTTTTTTTGGTCGAACGAAAACAAAAGAAAAATAAGTAAATGTGATTGTTATTTAACCTTAAGTTATTATTAAAATGAGAAAACTTAACTTAACTGAATATGTGTGTGTGTGTGCGTTTACTGACAAAGAAAACCAAATGGAAAAAGAAAAGAAAATAAAAGAAAAATAAAACCAAAAAGCCAAACGAAACGAAGCGAAACGAACGGTAATGGAACGCTCAAAAGCAAAGGCAAGCGATAAACGATTAACGATTTACGATTAACGATTAGCGATAGCTGGCAACTAGGCGAGGCAAACGGCTAGAGCGGCGCATAACCCGATAAATCGATAAGAACCGATAAATGATAAATGATAAATGGTAAATGATAAATGAAATTCAATATTAAGAACGATTGCAACCGAAACAAAATGAGAAATACACACGAAAGCAAAGTCAATCGAATGCCTTTTCCTGGAGGTCTCTTTGGGTTGGGGTTTTGTTGGAATTTTTAATTTTGTGTCTTCGATGGCTCCTCCCTGGGAGCTCTGGCAACCCTAAAACTATGACTGCAATGCAGAAGGAACGAAGGGAGCGAAGGGATCCAGAGGGAGGAGCTCCCGGAATGGCAGCACAGCACTTGGCTGGACGTTTTGAATTTCAGTAGAGGCCAACGATGGCTACAATCGCCATCGCCCACACCTACAGCACCCACACAGCTTGCCACCATCCAGGGAATGCTACCCTGCAGATGCCACAACGATGCAGGTAGGTATGTAGCCTGGCCAAGGGAAAGGACTTGTAGTTGCTTCCATTTCCATTTTTATTTGTTGTTTCATGGGGGAAAATATGTCGAGAACCTTGTTAGTTCTTTGTTACTCTTTTTGAGTCAGCTTCCGGGGTATTTCTCGGTCTGCTCCTCACTGCCAGGACTTTCCTCGGCTTGGCTTCCACTTAATTGCGGGGCAGCTCATGTTGTCTGCTCGTTCCGTTCGGGCTTTAACTTTTCACTAATTTTAAATGGCGCTTCCGAGCGGACTTTGAGTGTGGAGTGTGCACTGGCGAGGATAGAAGTGGAGGACCAGCACCAGGACCAGGACCAGCGCCAGAGCTCGGGACCAGGCACCCGGATCTGGTGGTGGTGGCGGCGGCAGCTCTTGTTGTCAAGTGCTGTCCTCCTGTGTGTGCTCGAAAGTTGAGTCGACTTGAAATTTTAATGAAATGCGCTGCTGCTTTCGAGATGGAGCTCCATCTATGACTCCGGGCTCCCTGCTCCCTTCCCCCCGGCACTCTCGTCTGCATTTCAAATTATTTTTAATTGTCATTTTCTGCGGCAACGATGGCGCCTCATTTTCGGGGCCAAAGTACTCCAAGCACCCCGGCTCGGGGCTCGGTGCGGTCGGAATGCGGTGCTGTCGGTGCTGTTGGTCCTGTCAAAGGCAAAGGCCTGGGCTTTGGCCATTGGCGCATTTGCGGCAATCAAAATATTTATGCCATGGACAGTTGATTAACCGCAAACAGGCAAACGAGCCTGCTGCTGCTGGTCGCGTTCTCGTTCATAATTAAAATCAAATTAACCCGCACACAGCATCGGCAGCGGGAGCGGGAGCCGGAGCAGGACTCGTAGCAGGAACGGTAGCAGCACCCCCCGTCGGTTGTGGGTCCTTTGGGGAGCTGGCTATCGCCATAATTTTACATTTCGGTTGGCATTATGCAATTTGTTCAGCCCAAAATTCCCTTTCTGTTCCTCCCTCCCGTTACCCCCGCCAGGGTGCCTTTCCGTTTCACTGCCACACCGTTCCCCCGCAGAACAGCAGCAAAGCCAAAACACGCTGCAATCAGTGCAATCGACGAACTGGATACAATTTATTCAAGCCGCAGGGCGGCTCAAAATGAAATTGACATTTGGACGGGCCCAAAAACCAAAGCTAATGGTCTCCCTCCCCCGGAACGGTGAGTGGAACGGAAACCAGGCGGCCGGGGAGGGAAATTCAAAGCTGGGACACAGATCATTAATCAAAAAACAGGATAACGGCTGACAGATTGGTGACGAGCTAAGAAATACTTTCAAGCCGAAGTTGGGATACCTTAAAATGCAAAGGGAGATTTTTTTTAAATTGAAACATTTGGGTAGGAATGCAAGAAAGGGGAATGAAATGAAATAAGAGGAAATGGAACGACAGAAATTGAAGGGGAATGAAACGAAATAAGATGAAATGGAATGAAATGAAACGGAATAGATAGGAATAGAAGGTGATGGAATGCAATACAAGGGAATGGAATAAAATAGAGATAAATTTAATGAAAGGGGATAGAACAAAACGGAAGGGAAAGGCATTCGATGGGAGAAAAATTAAATTAAATTAAATGGGAATGCAAGGAAATTAAATTCGAAGAAAGAAAAGTTAAACTCGAATAATGCGATAAAACGGAAGAAAAGAAATTGAAATAATTGGAAATATGAACTGTGTGGATGGAATAAAAGGGAATGCAATGAAATTGAACACACAATTAAAGGCTGTGGGGCTTAAAATCAAACGGAAATAATACTAAATATGAAGAGGGGACAGGAAACACTTGGGAAAGCTTATATTTATAGAGTAGTTTATGGTTTTAATGGGATAAGTATCTTGGCAATGCAACAAACCCATTTCAATCTTGAAAACGAAGCCCCACACAATTACTAGTTATTCATAAAAAACCCTAGCCTATCTACCCTTGTTAACCTCTACTCTTTTCAGGAAGCCAACAAACTGAATTCGATCAGTTACAACCGCTGCAAATCTGCAATGAAATCCGTTGGCAGAAGGGCAAAAAATAAATGCATTTTAACTGCGCTTAAATTGATGAAATTAGTGCGACAGATTGATTTTTGGCACGCTGCACTGAGTGATTGACTAACTGATTGATTGATGGCCTGCCTCCGAGAATTTCGTTGAATTTACGGGCCACTGGTCACTGGCCTGGCCATAGAGCATAATTGAATTTAATAGCTTACACCTCCCCCCATATACACTATATACACCATATATCGGCCCTAATGGCTTCCCGGGAATTAACTTCATCTGGAATTTATACGCTCCGATCAGTGCAAGCTCTTGATTCAATTAATTTTTATTAATTCCGGGAAAAAGGCAGCCGACAAGAGCGATATTAAATAAATCAAAATAGCTCGCTAAAGCCAAAAACGGCCGGCGATGCGTGGCCAGAAATTTAATTGATTCGAACAATTCAAACGATTTGCACATTAAAAACACCGCTCTCGGCGATGGCTGGCCGGCAAATCAAATTGAAATGCCAATTGGAATGCTCCATCCGGAATCTGGATCCGTGTCCGTGTCCGACTCTGGCTCGGTATCCGTGTCCCATATCCCGCTGTCCCCGAAACCCTGTCGGCATGAATTTAATTTTGATTTTTATTTGGATTTTTATTTGGTTTTAAAACGACGAGCGATTTAATTGAATTGCTCACGGTCCGGTCGAGTCCGGGCCCCGCTCCTCTCCAGCCCAGCCCTGTCCCATCCTGTTCTATCCTGTCCTGTCCTGTCCGGTTGGGTTCAGTCCGGGTTATTATGCAAAGTGGAGGCGGAGGCGGTGCTAATTTCATCGCCGACCACGTTCCCTCCGGCCAGAAATCAAATTAAGCGAGTAGCTGGAACACGAACACGAGAAGGGGAAAGGAACGGAACGGGAACGGACTGAAAGCGGAAACGGAAAGGGTCGAGTTTCGGGGGCCTTGCCTTTTTCATGTAGCCGCAAATTGAACAAGCCGGATGCGGGCTATTTGGAGTACGTAGGGGTGTATTTATGGCACACACACAGTGCACGTATGCATGCACTCCACCACTTCACTCTCCCCCCACCTTGGACTTTAAGTGGCGTCCTTAAAGTTAACATCCGGCTGCCGACATGCCAAGATGTCCAGCCAAGTGTCCACTTCCGTCGAACGGTCGCCATTTCAATGGAAATCTCAGTTTCAACTTCTTCGTCGTGTTGATTTGCCTAATTAAAATAGCTCGCTCGAGTGGAAACTTGAGAGCAGACGCACACAGGCTCGCCGTTCACACATAGAAGTGTCTAAGGGCGCACTCAAATATCTGTACCAACAAGGCTTTTTATGTTCCTAAGTAACTTAAGTCACACCTTAAGGGGAACGAACTTTGGGGACCTATTTTTAATAGATAAGTATTTAATTTTAATTCTTTTCAAGCTAATTATAGCTTCACTAAGATCCTTCTTTGTAAATTCTATTATAAACCTACAATTTATACCTATATACATTTTCAGCAACATATTTTAGAAGCCTAGGGAAATAGCCTTAGACAAGTCCACATAATTCCGACAATCGTTTGTTTGTTCTGACCAATCGGCTGCAAGCATGTGGCAAATTGAGGATTTAGAAAAGCATAGCCAAGACATTACACAATTTGAATAAAATAATAAAGCCAAAGAACAGTCAAAGAAAACTCTAATATGTACAATAGAGGAACAAGAAAAGCTCGACTTATTTAATTGGTTGCAAAGTACACGACAGAAAAATAGTATTTAACAGGAAATCTTAATGAAAGGACTACGAAAAGCGAGAAAATCAATTAAAGGAATGCAAAAACATGGCAAAATGTTAAAATTGAACAAATTAATTGGAACTGAGGCAAGGAAAATGAAAGTAGTCAAGGGAGAAGCTTTTCCTTGAAAGGATAACTGGTGTAAATTATATTTAAAATGCAGGAAACATACAAAACCATCTCTAACTTCAAATATACCTGTGAAACTTAAAAGTTGATCGATGGGAAATGAACTTAAAATCAGCAAGTATTCGGTCTTGCATGGCAAGGGATTCAAATAAAATTCAGTTATTTCAAATTGTATATCGCTAAGCCGGGAGTAAGTACCGACTTAAACCAATTAGTCAAAGCCCCCGGACAGCTGATGTACATATGTACAGTACCGCCCTCACACATTACCCAACAAGCTGAGGGACAGGAACAGCAGCAGCAGGACAACAGCTGCTGGATCCGATAAAAAAAAGCAGGAGCGGGAGCAGGCAGAGATACCCTGCGTATGTGTATGTCCTTTGTCATTTATCATTTGGTCCTGGCCCCGGCAACAGCGAATCCTTCTTGCACTCGCCGAGTGCTGCCTCTGCCCCGCCGTGTCCTTGATACGGGTCAACGGAATGGGCGCAGTGTCACTGCACTGCAGCCACGCCCTCAGCTGCGGGTCACACACAGCCGGCACCCCTACACCCATCGCACAACAAGCTATATTACCCTGTTCACACACATCCCCCCTCTCCACTCTTGTCCCGCTGTTGTATAATCGAAACCTTCTGTCATTTTCTTGTCGCTGTTTGTTTGCTGCTGCTGCTGTTGCTGCTGCTACTGCTGTTCCTTCTTCGTCCTTTTTTTGGTCCTTACTGCGTTTTTTTATAACTGCTTGATGGCTGCAGGGTATTGCGACTAGTGTGACACATTAAAAAAAAAAACATTTTCTTTCAAAGGTTTTAAGGGTCTTGAAAGTGATTAACATAGGTAAAAAATTAAAAGGAACAAGTACTCGTATAATTATATTTTCTTATTTTCTAAGGCTTTCATTGTCATATTTTTAAGTAATTGAATTTATTTGTCTTCCCTTTAGTAACTCTTCCTAAAGGGTATTACAAGTTCTTAACTCCTTCCTCTGCCAACCGTGTTTTGTATTCATTTTCAGTTTTGTTTTTAATGCCAACGTCGGGCATTATTGCATCGTGACCAGAGCGGCGTATACGCAATTTGTGATGCCAGGAGAAGGAGAGGCGAGCGAGAGCGGGAGCGGACCTCCACCTGGCTGCCCATTGTTGTTACATCCTCCTGCCAGCTTTTTTGTTGCCTTAATGCACCAAAAAATGTCAAAACAAGCTGAAAAAAACACACAACAAAATGGGGGGAAGACGGGAGAAAAAATGAGAAAAACTGAGAAAAACGATCGCCAGCAGCCAGAAGCGAACGGAACTGGGGAACTGACCTCATTTGTGACAAAAACACACACTCACTCGCACACACACGGACTCCCTGCTATATGTGGTATTGGTGGGCGTGGCTGGTCTGCCCCTCGCCTGGCATTTAATTGCAAATTTTACGCTCGCTCTGAATTTGTTGCCGGAAAGCTGGCAAAAACCCAGTCATAATTGCAAAATGCACTAAAAGGCGGCCTCCTATCAACTCTCTCACTCACTCCCCAGGAGTGTCGTGTTCATTAGCCATCCTTTCTATCCTTTTTATCCTGTTTGCCTGCAACTTTTCTTTCATTTTTTGACAAACATTTCCAGCCGCGCACAAAAGCGGTTTCACTCGTCTTCCTGCTTCCGGTTCACTCATGGAAAACCCATGATTTTCCACCCAAACAACAACATCTACAACAACAACAACAACAACAGGAACAGAAATAAGAGTGACAAAAAAGCAAACAAAGGCGGCACTCCAATCGCAGGGGAACAGCAGGGGTTCCAGTGGCCATAATGGTTAAATGGCAAATTGTTGAGTGCTGGAAGGGGAAGCCCCATTTCGGAATTATTGGTATTAAAAGTAGAGAGTGTGCGAGCGGGGAGGACCTGGCACCCGGATGCGATTCATCATTCTGGGAGCATTACCAAAACACATTTGCAATTGAAAATCCAGCACCAGGCACTGGTCGCCCATTTGTATAATTATCGGGAGGGATTCTAGGAGCAGGAGCTGGGGGGGTGAAAATGTGGTAAAAAGTTTGCAAACGCTGCAATCATGGCTGCTGTGGATGATGGTTAATCAATAGATATAGGTTTCTAGGGTCACTATGGTATTGCAAAGTATTCAGAGAGATTCAGAGATATTAACTAACCCAAGACATCTCCCATTTCCCCTGAAAAAGCGATACCAAATAATTGATGAACTGTAAGCAATGTCCAGCGATTGCTGTTAATTAAACATTGATGTTGGGAAGCGACACAATCGGGGAATAACAATGACAATGCATTCAGTGCAGGGAGCTCCGACTCGTTGTTTGCCCAACGTGAGTCCTTGCCAGCGAGAGAGACACACAAACAAGTGTGTCCCTTCCTGGTCCGGGCCGAGTCAATTACACAGCTTGTGAGCTTGACTTTAATTGGAGCCTCCATCGCTTCTAATAAGCAAATAAATTTCCAGTTCAAAGGCCTCTGCGCAGAGCATAGGAAATATGCAGCTCGAATCTAATCCAATTGGATGTTGTGTGTATTTCGATATATATGTTTTGGGGAGCGGCAACCAGGAAGATGAAAAGCAAATACAGGAACAGGAACAGGAACAGGGACAGGGACAGGCATAATTGCCAGCGGAGAAGGGACGGAATTCCGTATGCCGAATTCCAAAAATGCCTGCCAAAAAGAAAAGCAAACTGAGGCAATGCCAAAATGAAAATATTTCGCATCCGCTGCAGCCGCACCCGCACCCGCATCTGCATCTGCATTCGCATCCGCATCCCCCGGTGCTGGTTTGTGTATCTAATAGATATGCAGTGACAGCACCTGTATTTATGTGTCTGCATTTGTATCTGTTGCCGTATCTGTATCTGTATCTGGCACTCGGCATATGTAGCTATATCTGAATTCCAATCTGCATCCCCATTCGCATATCTGTATCTGTGTCTGTGCCTGCATATGTATCTGCATCTGCATTTGAATCTGCATCTGTATCTGTATCTGTGCATGAGTTTGCATAGAAATTAAATAAATATTTGCGTGCAACTAAATTGGAATTGGAATGCTGTGGATTCGGTTTTGGACTCGGTTTCGGATTCTGATTCAGATTCCAGCTCGCCCTGAACGATTCACAAATCGAATTTGCATTGATGCAAATTCCTGTCTGTGTCCCTGTCATAATTATTATCATCAGCAGCAGCAGCAGTAGCACCAGCAGCAGCAGTAGCAGCTACGATATCACTTCTAATTGCAAACCACAATAAAAATAAATAATAATATGCACATTTTTCAATGAATTTTGACTTGACAACATGAGAAACTGAAAATAAATCCAGGGTCATGTGCATGCTCCTTTTTGTCTTGTTTGCGACATAAAAAGCACGGGTTAAGCACACACAACGCCCTGCGGATTATGGGTTAATCAGGCTGACTAGCCCGGGCAGGACTAAGCACTCTCCAAAGGATTCACCAGCATTTAGCGTGTCAAGTGGCCGGTCGACCATTGTTTGTGTTTTTTTAGTGGCAGGACGCAGGACGCAGGATACGGGACGAAGGACACATCAAGTGAATCGTTGTCAAAGGCCTCTGTGTGGAATTATGCGCAATTATTGACAGTTGTGCGCGCTTTTAAACGCGGATTGACAAAGGGGGCTTAAGCACTTATCGACGTGTAATCACACACGGCCCTATTGGATTTTTTTCTAGCCAGGCTATTGCCCTCTGACCCGCTTTCGGTATTTATTTTGTATTTTATTCAGCAGGGCTTAACCGGTGCTGGGGCGGGTACTAATGACTTATTTTTGTGCCATCCACGCACTGCATACAAATTGCAACTTCATGGTTGGATATATGTTGCATTTTTAATTCGGTTTTTATTTATAAGCGAACAGCAAGCGATGCAGTAAGCCCTGCACTTAAAATAGCAATACCCGCACACTGCAGTGTCATAACTGCAGTTTTCTTACTCGCTGAATAAGTATTTAACACTGCACAGTTAATGTAATTTGGGCTTAACTTATTTACCATGTAATGTATTTAGCATGTAATGTATATTTGTTCATTCATTTCCTGAATTAAATGTGCCTTGAAGACGTAAAGTATTTCTAAGCTTAAGGCAAGCAAGAAAGCTTCAGATGTGGCTCTGTAGTTGAAAAACCCAAAGAGATAATAAATACTCAACTTGCCCATCATTTTGTTGACTTTATCTGTACCTGATTTTAATATCTACCACTTTATTTATTTTTGCTATAATTGTTAACAGAGGAATTTTTCCTTAAAGTTTCCTCTTAAGGAAATTAATAGCCATATCGATGGCTTTGGCCCAAGGGATTGCCGGAGAGCTGCCCGAAGCCGCCCAGAGGGCGAATGAAAACATAAAGCAGCGTATTTAGCCAAATAAGAATGTGGCCAGCAGGAATGGCTAAAATAGGAAAATGGGGAAAATGGGACCGAAAGGGAAATCGTGCTGGCCCATGCACGGCTGCCTGTGAAGCATCCTTCTGTTCCTCTTCTT
>JAEIHY010000200.1:0-16100 GCA_018904565.1 Drosophila tsacasi
GTGAAGGGCAGAGCGAGAGGCAAACATCGGTGACAGCCAGTTTTATTAAAATTTTTATTCATTTTCGCGACGCGTTAATTCAAAATCCCAAAAATCTAAAGAATTGGCGCGAAAATGTCTGCATTCGTGGCATCTGGGCACACTTAAGCGACCGCTCAGTCTGGTAGTGCTGGTAGCTCGCGACCGCAAAGTCTGGTAACGCTGGTAGCTCATGACCTCAAAGTCCGGCAACGTAGCTAAAAACTGTTGCCAGACTTTTCGTTTCTGAGTAGCCAGTGCTACCAGTTCTGTTCATGGGCAAACCAGCGTTCCCAGAGTTTTTGATCATGTAGTGTAACATTAATATTCTACATTACATTCTACACAGTTCCTCTGACATTGACAATGGGCGGTAATTTTCGAATTTTTAAATAAATTTTAAATTAAATCATACAAAATTTATATTGAAGAAAAGACAAACTTATTGCAAAGATAAACATTAATTGACAGCTTAAGAAAAGGAAATAATGGGATTTTTTATGCGGCAAAATTAATTAAGTCAAATTAATCTCTTGTACACCTTTCTCCCTTTGACTTCCCGCACTTTTCTTACACAGCGCCGTGGCAGTGAATATTTAAATTATTCGAACAATATGTAACGATCGCTTGGCAGCGGTATCTCCAATTAATATATATTATTGAACTTGGTTCCCTTTTTTTTCTTCTCGGCAGCTAGACTGTAAAAGCATTTGAAATGACGCGAATTAAGCGGGAATTCTTCCCTTCTTTTTGGTATAGTTCGGTTCGCAGCCGAAACTTGACAATTGTCCCTCTCACAGATAATCTATCAAACTTTTGCTTTCTTTCAAGTCCAAGTCCAAATCATAAATAGCTCACATGTGACGATCTTTCAGTGCTCGGGTGGCTCTAGGATGGCCAGAATTCGTCTTAAGAACTTATATTTGGTTCAGGTGGGGTTACTGGAAGAGAATCCGACCCGGGTCCCAGAGGAGAAGACGGGAGAATTACACAGTAATTGGATATCGGGTTTTTATTCGTAGGTAAGCAATATGTTCACAGTCGTTTTCAAGGTGGCTGCTGTCCTCGTAGCGAATCCGACGGGCGAAAGGGCAAGAGGCCGTTCAGAACTACAAAAGTGAGAAGAGTTTGAGAGGCAGTTCAGGTCTTCCAACGGGAGAAGAGTTTGAGATGCCGTTTAGGTCTTCCAATTACTGGGAAGGGTTTGAGAGGCCTTTTCATGTCTACCAGAGGTAAGAATGGTTTGAGAGGCCGATCAGGTCTACCAAAGTGAGAAGAGTTTGAGAGGCCGTTCAGGTCTTCCAAAGGAAGAAGAGTTTGAGAGGCCGTTCAGGTCTTCCAATTACTGAGACACTCGGGTCGGTGAACCGAAACGGAGAATAAGATGTAATACGCAAAGACTACTATGGTTAGTTAGTTACCACGCTGGTTTATCCGTCTCCTATGACTCTTCTGAATTCCTTACTGCTGATCCCTGGCTGCTGGTCCTTTGCTGCTGGCTCCTCTTAGTTGACTTGTCGCCGATCGCTGGCCGAACTGTATGCCTTCTGGAGGGCTGTGGTCCGCTTTATATAGCGGTTTGGCGTGGTGCCCATATATCTCAACTCGTTTTGGACATATTAGGTGTGCCCGCTCCATTTTTTGCCAGTGTGACCCTCCCTTCGCCACTAGGGCGCGAGCGCGCGGCTGGCTTGAATTTAAATGAGGGCGCGTCACACACATATATGATTTTTTTAACTTAGAAGAAGATTACATTTTGAGCTGACTTTCCGAAATGTAAATCTCCTGTTAGAGCAGGAAAGCACACTTAACTTGCACTGATAATAAGAGTCCTCTTGTAGTTGTATTGTTATTTTTTATTGAGGCCCATTAAATTGTCCCATATAAATGGCATATCTCTGGTTTATTTTCATTTGCCTTTGTTTTTTGTATGCATATCAGCAGTCGGCCGCCTTTTTGCAGCTCAGTGGCCAGCGCTCAAGGAATTACGCCTCCGGTTCTGCTGTGCCTACGCGTAGAAATTTGTCCTGCAGGCAGCGACTTTTCCAGCTCATTGAATTGGCCGGGAGGAAAGGCCAGGTCAAGATTTCGCCATGGTTCGGTGGTGCAAAGGGAGCTCGGCGAGCACGTTTAACAGCAACCACGTGACGGCAGTGTAATCTAAAGCCACATCATCATTAAATATTTACACTACATTATAATTCCTGTTCTTTTCTTGCGCGACTTGTGTCCCACTCACAAGTTCACTGGGAGAAAATGGTTGTGTTGATTGTGAAGATTTTAATTTCCAGAGTTGGCAATGTTTAAATATTTTTGATTAAATGCATACTGCCTTATTTTAAATAAGGTATTTTAAATACCGATTAAATTAAAATTAATTTCAAAGATATCTAAAAAAATGCAACAGTATATTTACGTTACATGTTCGTTTCTGTTATGTTTCCACGTTTTGTTTACTACTACGCCTTATAACCATTAGGTTGGTTGATCAACGTAAAATAAATATATATTACAAGAAGAAAAACGTTATTTAACCCAATTTCCCTCTGTTTTCCCAAGTGCAGACAAAGTGAGATAGAGATAGCGAAATGGTAAAAGCATGGGAAAGAAGACAGTGAACGACAAAAGGACAAAGAAGGAGTCGGAGCTGGCGACACAACCGCAACATTCAATTAAACGTAATGTGTTGTTTGTTGTCCCTTGAAGGACAGGTTGAGCCTACGCCCCTTTTGCCGCCACCCCGGTTCCGGAGGACCCAAACCCGCCGTTTCTTGATAATAAATGTAAACTTTTCACTTGAAAAATTCACGGCGCGCATAAAGAAGGAAATAAAATGAGATGTCTACGGATAATACAGAATTGCTCTGGGTCTGGGTCTGGGTCAAGTCAAATATCACAAGAGAAATCCATTAACCTGTGTCTCATCTCGGCTCGTTCTCTCTTCTCCTTGAACAACTTTCGTGTGCGGCTTATCTTATGTTTTTTTTAAAGGAGAGTAATAGAGGGAGTTCTCTTAAATTAATTTGCCAAGTTTAAGGCCGCTCCTCCTGCAAGTAGGCAACACTTTATTGCTGCTTGACTCAACAACTTGGAAAAAACTCAACAATATATAGCATATGCACAGGCGTTCCTTTGTTCACCTGCCAGCACTTGAAAGAAAAAAAAAAACAACCACAAGGACAACAACTGCGGTAACAGAGTTTAGTTTTCTATAGGCCGGAAGTTGGCCGGGCATATAAAAGGCTTTCCGCTGCTTTCCTGCGAAATGTTGCATTTCAAGCATGCCCGGACATGAGCAGCCAACAATATGCACACCAGAGCAGTGCATCAACTGAGCCAGAAGGAACTGAGGCTGAAGGAGCTCCGGGCACAATGAACTTCAATAGGGAATGCGTAATTCCGGCAGACAGACACTGACTTGAGATTAACCTTTAAGGGGAAAGGGAACTAGAATGGTAAGAAATTTACACTGACTTACTTTAAATTATCCAGAATCGAATGATAACTATACCAAAACTCAAATAAATCTCACAGGAACAAATAATTTTTCACTGCATTTCTGCCAGCCTTCAGTTCTCAGGGATTGAGCAAACATTTGCTAGGCTCTAGGATCAAATCCAAAGGACTTGTTACAAAAAAGTGAGGAGACTAAAAGGGCGTGGCTCGGTGTGCGGAGGGTTCTCAGCACAGCACAAAAGGCGGTTGAGAATTGATTTCCTGTTTAGACATTTAGGCCGATTCGGTACCATTGGGCAAAGTTCAAAGTGAGGACCGAAGCAAATAGGTGGTTCAGGTGGCCGGTGGGTGGTGCGAAGCTGGAACAAACGCTGTAGCAGATCAAACGGCCAGCGTGGACCTTGAGTCCCAGGCTTATGATAAAGCGGCTTCGTCCATCTGGGGTTAAGTATGTATGTATATCCCCTGCCCCCATTGTCCACTCCAATCTTATTTATTTGTTTGGATTTCCCGGTAAGCTGAGGCCTGACCGTTAGCCAAATTAAATCTTTTTTTAACCCTGCATACGTATTTTCCTTCTTGCTGATTTTTATTTTTATTTTTATTTTTGTATTTGTCTTACTGCTCGTGTGAACAATTTGAATTGATTTTATTACATTTGCTCTAAGTGGCCGCATGGCATTAATTTAATGTAATGCAATGTTCAATCCGAAACTTATGCAAATGAAACGGCAATTCAATGAAATTTAACAATCTGACTGATTTTTTCCCCCGTTTCCTTTTTATTGTATTGCTGTTTTTACAAGTGGCAAGTGCGGTGAGCTAATGAAATGCAGTTTATTGTGTATATCGAGTTATGGGCATTTATCGGTGGTTGTCCTGTTGAAATAATACTTAATAAAGTGTATCAAACATATGTTTCGGGTGTAAGTACTCTTTCCCATATTTATTTGTGCTGTAATTGAATATTACATTTCCCGATGATTGTAAGGTTTATAAATTAATGTAATTCAGTTAATTTAAAATAATATAAATGACTAACTTTATTTAACAATTATAATCTACAATTAAGCTTGGAAGCATTTACTCACAACTCCAATATCGTGTTAATGACTTTTACCTCCTTGGCCTATCAGGAAATCCGTAATTTTCTGCGCTCCAACACAAGTTAGCAATTTGCAATAAAACACTGTCAGAAATATTATGTATATTTTGGTGCTCCCATCTGCGCTTTGCTCTTCATTTATTTCATTAACTACAAAGGAGACGAACAATGGGGTGGGTGCAGATTTACCCAGGGGATCGGCTACCTCTCGCACTGCTGAACAAAAACCCGCCACAGGCACTTGGCCAAAAAGTGACAAATTGTTTCAATTCAACAAAAGGCGAAGCCGAAGGGGCTAAAAGAACGAAATGAGTAAGAAGGCAAAGCACAAAAACCAAAAAAACAATAAAGCCTGCACAATAATGGCCTAGACCAAAGAGATAAGGGGGTGTGGAGAGGGCGAGTTTGGATGGAACTGAGCTTTATAACCCTTTTCTGGTCTCACCCCTCGCTTATTATTATACACCGAGAGAAAATAAATTGGAAATTGATAGCACGTTCGATATTCTATCATTAATACTTTAAAGCAAATTTAATGAGAGAATTTAAAAAATGGTGGTGAGAAGAACCTTTGGGACGAGTGAGCTAAACAACGAGTAAGGATGACGACTGAGCTAAGCAACGAGTAAGAATAACAACTAAGGATGTCGAGTAAGGACGACGAGATTGCAAGGAGATGAGCGAGTGAGAGGACGGTCAAACAAGCATCCAAATGTCGATTAAAAGCTGATCGGGGTGACGAACTAATTTAACGAGAATTTATAGACTTTCTTCATTTTTCTTTGCGTGCAACAATTTTTTGTTATATCCCTTTTCGCTGTTTTCCGCTGTCGTTGTTTTCTCTGTGTCATTAGCCTCCGTGTCCCTGTCCCTGTCCGTGCCCGTGTCCTTTTTATCTGTTGTACATGACATTTTGGCCCTTCTCATAAGTCCCGGACAGGCAAGCAGAAAGCCGGACAAAAGGTAGCAGCTTTCAAGAATGATGATGGCAATTTGCGGCTGATCCTTACTGCTCTCGCTCGCTTACCTACTCACTCCTTCTATGTTTAGTTCTGCCTCTGTATCTAACTTTTCACCAGGATGCATAATTATCTTAATTCTAACGAAAAGCAGGGACTGAAATTTTGATTCTCTTCGTTATTTGGCAATGCAGTTTAAGACACGCTCTGCAGGAAAGCCAAGTACTAAACACTGGTTCAAATGCGATTTAGATTAAGGGAAACCTTTTTGAGGGTATTTTAAAATGCCTTTTACTTTTCTACTGTGCTTAAAATGGCTTGAAGCCCATAGATGTACCATATCTGTATGCAAATTTAAAACGAGTGATAAAAATTGAGTCCTGCTCTGCAATGAAAATGCAGTTCGGCAAAGCAAATATTTCAGCGTAAGTAAACTACATTAGCAACAGAAGCGCACATACAGGCAGACATAGAGCTGAAGCAATGCGAAGGTGGTTACCGGAGGGACCCGAGCTAGTTGGCCCTTGGTGTATTTGCCCTGGTGCGTCAGGTGCAGTTGAGTTCAGCTCGGTTCAGTTCAGTTTGGATTCATCCCACCTCAATTTATCCGTATTACCCATCCGCCTCGTGAGCCCGAGCTCCGTTTCTCGTATTTGTATCTGTGCGGTTGGCAGCTCCAAAGCCCTCGCTTCACTTGCTTCCGAGAGAGAAACGGAGGAAAGGTGACCCGAAGAGAGAGCTGGCCAAAAATATAAAATAGGTTTGCCGCAGGGCTAAGTGAAAATGATAGAAAAGGTAATGAGATGTTTGTGCATACGAGGTATACTCTCCAGGCGGAAAGAGAATAAAGAGAATTAACTTCCATATCAATACTTATACTTTCCTTTGAGAACCTCTTACCTCGACTCAATAATCAAAGCATATACTCAAAGTGTACTTTCTGTGCTACTCAAACATTTGTCTACATTTTGGATTTATAAGTTAAATATTGACAAAAGCCAGAAAGCCACTAACAAGAAATAAGGAGGCCGGGGATAGCGCGGGGGCGATGACAAACAAATGCGATTAAAACTTTGTCTGAAGACAAACAAACAAAAGTTTTAAAGACTTCTGGGGCCGCACCCAGGCAGCAGAGCAACAAATTAATGAAATAGTTTTGATGACTTTTCGCTCCATGTATTATATCCCCTTTTCTCACATGTGCAATGAGTGGAGTTCTCTGTGTGCAATTAATCGAAAGTGTTTGCTGCATAAATCAAGGCGACTTATCCGTGCCACCGAAAAGTATGCAAAGTTATTTGCCAGCCAAGAATGCGGCATGCGCCGTAAGTTATGCAAACTATGCCACAAGGAGCACTTCCTCCGCACCTCTACACTCCAAGGGTATCTGTGTGTGTGCTGGGTGTTTGATTCGGAATGTGTGTGTGTTCTGTTGGGTAATCAGGCAGCAAGTAGGTCAGCGGCAATCAAAGCCAGAGATCCCACCGAAATGGAAATCAAATTGTATTGTTATTCGTGCCTGCACTCAGCCTGGGCTGTGGCAGCGCCTTGAGAAATAATTTCTTCCTTCCAAGCCACTGAATGCTAGGTATTTATTGCATTCTTGGATGTGTGTACGGCTTCAAGAAATTAGTGTAATCACTAGAAATCATTCAGCCACATGAAATCACAAAGAAAGTATACAGAAATCACTAGGGCTTTTAAAACCCTTTAAAATGTTTCTAAAGGCATGCAGTAAAAAGTGTTGGGTACCACATTTTTGTATCCTTAAACATTTTGTTTCCTAATTTTTGCCATGTTCTTAAGCGTTTCAGAAACCTTAAAAATTACTTCTCCCTTTCCAAGGGATAAAGTTCTTAAGACAATTTCAAAAATTTCAAATGGATCCTCATTCTGCCTGCCCCCTACCGCCATTTGAAGGTTTATTTTACAGAAAATTGCCTTCCCCTCTCCAGAAAATTGTTGTACTAAGTTAACCCTAATAACATTTTCTTTTTATAGCACAGCCAGCCCTCGCAGCGCCAAAACACGCCCTAATGCCAATTCAATTTGACTGTTCCTAATTACTATAAAATATCGCGGATATTTAGCATTAATGAGGCCAGTGCGATGGGAGCCGAAACCAATTCCCATTTCCCCCTTCTTCCCAGGAAGAAGTTCAAAAACAAGTTTTAATTGAAATTTAAGCACTTAATTTTCCCAAAAGTAGGCAGAGGGAAATGTGAGACGCTGCTGCTGGGGGAACTCATTGATTTGGTTGGGCCATAATAGGAGGGCGTCGGGAATTGGGGTTATATAAATAGCTTACACCGGGAGGTGCTGACCCCGAAAGTGAGAGAGACTCTGTGCTGATGATGTCGCGCACTAATTTACACCGGTCACTTTTCTCCTTCTCTTTATTTATGTCCCGCAGATGTCACGTGTTTCTTTTGTTACTTTAGGTCAGCGGAATTTTTGGATCGGCTTTGGCGCTGGGTTCAGTGTTGCCAACTTGAATATCTTATGGCTAAGTCGTGAGTTCCTCCCTGAACTCCTTCTGATCGGGTTTATATACTATTGGGAATGTTCGGGTTACTTTAAGTATATTTTGAAGATACGATGATCCTTATTATCCAATTTATTAAAGATCACTCTATTTGATAATATTGAACAATATGATATTAAAATAGGTACCTACCATTTCCTATAAATCCACATCTTAATTTATGTAATTTTTTATTAAATTATTTTAAATATTTATTTGATAATTTTATATTTAAATATTCAAAGCCGAGAAAGTGGAGAGCTCTTTCGAAATTAATGTAATTGCTTAGAACATTCATATACTTGATAGTTTATTTATAAATCATTTATAAAACAGTAAATTATGTTAATAAAATAATCCCTTAGTAAATTATTTTGACTGAATTTCTTTAGTAAAAATGTCAACACTGGTGTGATCCCTGGGCGTGTTCCTTTTGAAATGTTCGCCTTGAGTGAAATATGGCGCAAGTTCATGGGGATACGACATCAGAATGATGATGATGCCTCCAAGTCGGACGGCGGTGACAACATTGTCGACGTCTATTGCAATCAAGAATTTATGTTTTCAGCGCGCAGTTTGTCTTGGCGAGGGAAGGTGGGCCTTCGCCTCGGTCTTTGCCTTCGCCACCGCCATTGCCTTGGGGACTTCTTCCGGGTTTTGAGCCCTCCGGTTCCGGCTGAAAGGGGAATGGGTTTTTGGGCTTTTGAATGACTTTAGTTGGAGTTTCTGTTCGCTTGCTTGGTTAAACGCAATTTAGCTCCATGGCTCAAATTTCCGCTTCGCTATCGCATTACCGTCCTCACATCTCCCTTTGGCCCCTACTCTTCACCCCTTTTCCTCTCCTCCAATACAGATGTATCTATATATGGCTATTCTGATGTGACTTGTAAGCCAAGATCTGCTATAGTCAACCGGAATAGCATGTGAGATGGGTTAGCTTTGGGTCGCAGGTCATTAACTTTCAACTTGATGTTTGGGCAAAACAAATTTTGATCGAGTTGCATAGGGGTTTGAAATTTGTGGAAGAAATAAAAATTGGTTTCTAACGAGTGTCTAACTTCTTTATAACATAATAAGTTGTGGCATCAGGGAGTTATAAAATTATTAATTTATTTTTGCAATATTTCTGAAAGCATTTTCTTTTTTATTTTAAAACTCTTTTTGGCTAGAATAAATTAAAAATAAATGTCAATGTCCGTTTGATTCGCTTACCGTCCTCAGAGCTAAAACATTCCAAGAAGGCCACCGAGATAATTCATTAGCGGGCTTTCGGTTTCCAAGGAAACCAATTAGTACCAACCGGGAGCAGCTCAAACCCATTTCAACTCCACAAAGCCTCCAGGTGGCAAGAGGATAATGTGCAGTGGGTTTTAGCGGAAGAGTAGTCAACATTTGACTGACATCCCGGCATATTTATGGGTCGGAGTTGGAAGGACCCCGCACACAAAGGGACGACGGACTGCCCGGCCATGTCAAGTGCAGTGACTGGAGACAGGTGAACGTTCTTCACCCAAGAGCCAGCAGCAAGCACAGCGTGAAGGAAGCTTCGGACTCGTGGAATGCCTGACGATAAGAGGCACTTGTCTTGGCTGTAATGGATTATTCGACATTTTTCACGTGTGCTCTGCCCTGCGGTTAGCGCTTAACACATCCTGAGAACCACACGTGGCAAATATTAATTTGCGACCTTCTTTCTCTTGCTCCCAAGTGAGCTTTTGGTTAAACAAACTCTTTTGAGTCTATTTTCGGTGTCTTACCATATATATAATGTGCACTGGGAACACAAAACATAAGCCTAATTTAAAAATATTTCGATGTTACTATTACATTTAAATGTATTTAAATCCACACAGTTTAAGTGAATAATTAATAATTCCGGTTTAGAACGAACTGATAAAAACGGGTTTTCTAATATTTAAATAATTTCCTTATGTTCTTTAAGCGAATATATTTTGTAGCATTTTTTCCCTGTGCATGGGTGCGTCTTGCAGCCGACGATAGTCATGTCAGCTGCCTATAAATAACCCCGTCTTGACATCAAATAATCGTGGCGGTGTCAGCTTTGACTACATTTCGGAAAGGCACGGCCATGTCTTGTGTAAAATATTACCGCACGCGGTGAAGTTGTTTGGTTTAATATGCGTGAACTAATTTAAGAATTGCTAGGCTGTTTTTTCAAGGGCTTTAGTAGGGATCTGTTACCAAACTTGGGACAGCCGTGCAATCACAACAAGAGAAAGAGAGATAGAGAAATTGGGTTTGTATTAATTTATATTACTAACCTTGTAAGGAAGATAAGCTTGAAGTTTGATCTAAGTTATAATCAATATTATATTAACATTCTTTATCAATTTAATATAATTTTAAGTGACTCCAAAACTATAACTTAAGACCCAATCTCATGACACTTCCTCAACTTCCCGGGAACGATAGGTATCTAGAAACTCGCCTTGGCGGCTTATCAGCTCTCCCATAGATCCTGGCCCCAAAGCACTTTTACCTCCCCGTTCGGCAACTTTTTGCTCGAATTCGTTTGTTTGTGTTTGGGCTAACCGAAGAACCAACAAGAATTTTGCGATTTCCATGCACGTTTTGCATGGCAAAAGGCAGAAAGAAAAACAACAGTACCCCGAAATGGGAAAATTTCATGGGGGCGGAGGCAAAGGCAGCTGAAAATAAAACATCAATTTTTATGCGACAATTTATTGCGTTACCTCCGCTTTTCTTCCCTTCCGTTCCGTTCCGTTTTTCCCTTACTCTTCAGCTTTCGGCGAGTGGCGAGCGTGTTGGGCACGTGTACTTTGTATTTTGGGCATACCTTTGGGCGTCTGATTACATAACAGAAAATGTCAATGTTTGTCAGCCGGCAGCTATTAGATTAGACAAGGCGGTTACCTCGAACCTCGAACCAGGAGACCTGCTTCAGTTTCAACTTCCCTGCCACATTTCTAAAAAAAAATATATATATGTATATTCGGGCACAGAGAGGAAAAGGGGAAATTTAAGATGTTTTAACTTGAGGAAGAAACCCTAGCTATCATTTTGATATATAATTTCTCAAGATGTTGTATCCAGAATATTTGAATATTCCATTTATTTATTTGGAATTACTGTTTAAATATTTTTTACAGTGCCTTTCTGGGCATTGGTAGATGGAAGATGGTAGATGGTAGATGTCGTCCGTGTTGACTGTGTGCGAATTGTCTGCTAATCTTTACAAATTTCAGGTGCGCATTTGTTTACGAGCTCACATTGGCAGTGTTTAAGCCATGACTTCTGGCTAAGCTTAGGCTTTTCTTTTGGCCAGAAAAAAAATAATAATAAAAGAGAAAGAGAAAAAGAGGGGCAGAATCCTGGCCAAGTAATGAAACATACGAATTATATTGTGTTTTTGGGGTTTTTGTTTTTTGTATTTTGCTTAAATAATAATACTTGTTAATACATATATGTTTTTTTGTTATGTTTAATTTTAAAGACTTCATTAAATTCCAGACAGCTACACATCATAAAATTAGAAAATCTATTTCATAATAAAAGGTAATGGATATAAAGACAGATTGCGCGTTGATCTGCAGATCAATAGTTTACTGCTCGGCTACTAGGCCAATAATAGGCGGAGGCCTGCAATAGCGAATGAGCAGAAATAATAGAAAATAGAATAGAGAAAAAATAAATGTACACTGCATATAATATAGACACATAACATACACCCCTTAAGCCGGTGGAGTTTTAACAACTGCAAGCTATAACAAATTATTATAACTTAACCAGGTCAGTTGAAAGCATTTTAGTTAAATAAAGTATAAGTAAATTTTTGAGAAATTTAATGAGAGGTAAATTTAATCGATTAAAATGGAGATATTAAATAGCATTAAAGATCACAGTTTACCTTAATTGAAGTTAATTTTTAATTATTTACTTTATTAAATTAACTAAATTTTACATAACATTCTTGAAGCTCTCAACTTCGAATTTTTGATTTATTAATTTCTTTTACAAAGAGAACCTTCATTCATCCGAACAGGTAGTTTAATTGCTACGTTTGTCCGTGCTTTTAGCCTTGTTCCCAGTACATAGCTATCGATTCGAGAATCAAGAATCGAGATTCCGACAATGCGTTTCCAAGTATTTAGTTAGCATTCGGACGCATTAAGGGGCACCCATAGATACCACCCACGGGATTCGACCCCTTCAATGGCATTTCGGAATCGAGTCGAAAACAAAGCTCATGGCCAGTGGTAAATGAGCGAGTTATCAAACAGAGATCGGACTTGCGCCCATCACATATGCAATTAATTTGGCCATCAATGCACCGCTGGGCGCCGCTTTCAGGATGAAAATTTAATAATAACTTAATTCGACCGTAAAATTGGTGAGGAATTGCATAAATGATAATTTATGAATTTCAGCTTAAATCAAAGCTAAAAGGCTATCCTTAATGCAACATGTGTTTAATTTTCACGATAATTAAGTTCTAGTTCTGAGCTATTTGACTTGAGTTCCAAAGAAGTTTCACTTCAATTGAGAAAATATAAATGTTTATGAGTAATGTGTTCAATTTACATTTAAAGGGAAGCGTAGGAAGTGTATAACCAAAAAGCTTGCTCTTCCGTAAGCACCAGATGCTTTCTACCATTTTAACCGACATTTTCTGGCTGGTTAACCCTTTTGAAATATTTTGCAGTCTTAATTTAATACGAAATTCCCCAATCGCACGCCAAAGTGGAAATGCCAGTGGCTCCCCTTACCTTTTCTGATTTTTTATTTTTTTTGTACGGGAATTATTAATTTTCTTTGATAACCAAATTTTTGTGGCCGAAGGAGGAGACGTGGTTCAGATATAAAAAATGATTGCAACTTCCTGGCCAAAGCGGAAGCGAAAATTCCGGACTGCAGGTGCCAATAAATTAAGCTTTATGCGTGGCTAATAGAAAAAACCGTTTCCACCTGAGTGTGTGGCCCACATATGCAAATTGTTGTGCCACCCACTCACATACACACACACACACACACACCCTTTTTCAAGAATACATAAATTACATGCTTAAGCAACAAAGGGAAAATGGCAGAAAAGGTTTCATAAAAATGTATAAAAAAAGAATAAACTATTTTTCCAACGATTTGCATTGCATGAAAGGAACGCATAAAATGCGGCTGGGTGAGAGGGGATAAGAATGGGGGGTGGCTGGGAAAAGGTTATGCGGATATTGAAATAAAAATGGAGAAATGCAAGGAGGCAAATGTCGGATGCATAAACCTGGAGATCTCTGCGATGACGGGGCGTGTGCGTAATGCAAGTGGCATAAAGGTTGCCCATATCCTTGTAACTAAGGGCACTTTCTTCGCTGCCTTTATGCCAGTGAACTTTTTAACATTATGAGGTAAGCTTCTAGTAGATGCTTTGACAGTGGGAAGGTGCACTTTGGAAAGGATTTGATACGCAAGGAGTATTAAATATTGCGCTTTAATAATAAGAGCTAGAGTAAAAAATATATATTCAAGTATAAACGTATAATTTATTCAGCTGCAAGCATCACAAAGATTAATTTTGCATTCTAAATCTCGATGAGAAATCATGCTTTAATGTTTGTAGACTTTTTTTCTACTCAGAAACGATATTGGGACTCTCCTTGTTTATTATTAATACTTGAGTTCCTTGAAGATCTGTAACTTGATAACACAAACTTATTCCCAATATTCCAAGCTAAAAGAAACTTTTAGTTTAAAAAGATATTTTCTTAGTACATAGTCAATGTAAACTTGAAGACGTTGCTGCCAATTAGGTAAACTTGGGGTTCATCTACAACTTAATCTCTTGATATTGACCACTTAGAACCTCCTCTTGCATCAATTTTCCTGAAAGCAAATCATTTAACTTTTCTCACATTTAACAGACACTTATAAGCACTACAAAGGAAGGCAAAAATTGGTGAGAAAAATAGTTGAACAGCGCACTTTACACTACACTTCAATTGCTTTGGCTATTATATATTTAAAAACTTTTTAATTCGAGTGGCACTGGTGCAGTTTTGGCTGAGAGCCATTGGAGGTGTTTCCATTTTTTAGCCAAATCAAATACAAATTCATTTCCACTTAAAACGATTAAGTTGGGCAATGTTTGGTTTTTATTGATTGAAAACATCTAGATTTTAGAATGCAGATGATGAGCAAAATGATAAACCTAACTAAATCAATAACATGCCCCCTTAAATATTTAAAAAACCAATATGAAAAGGATAAAGCTTTAATAACTTTAGTTTCTCATTATTATTGGCCATAATTCTTGGGAGAAAATCCTCTTACGGCAAGAAACTTTTGACCAGCTGTTGGACACGTTAGAGCTGCCAAGCTGTATGCTTTGTCATGTGTCCAATTGCATCAGCCACTTGGGAGGAGACGGCTGTCAGCTGCTGGGAGGTGCCACATCCATCACATCCCGGTGCAGCCAACTGGACTCGAAGAGCCTGAAAGAACTGTTGGATCCGAAGTTGCCCGAAGGAGCCGATGCCGGAGCAGCTGCTGCCATTGTCTATTGCATTTTTCAGCAAACTTAATTAATTCTGTAGCTCGTGCCGGTGGTGCCATAATAACAGCAATAATAATAATGGGTTACGATGAGACGGCATGGCATCAGCAGTGGCTCATTGAATTGGTAGGGCCATAAATTGCATCGACCATTTGATTTATGGCCAACAGCCATGTGCAAGGCCGTGCTCCCGATCCGCCGGACAAGGCCTCCTCCTAATTTGGCACTTAAATGCAGCGACGTGCGTGGACCGTCGAGTCACTGGCTGACTTACGTATGTCCAAGTTCTCCCTAGCCCTTTTCCCCTGGATCCTGCCGGTTTTCTCTCGCGCTTGGGTAGGCATATGCACACGTCCTTGCTAGGGATTCCTATCACGCGCCACAAAATGGCTTTACGTGTTTGCCGCCTCCGATACTCCGGTGACTGGTGTCCTGCGCCTCAACGCCATCTTCCAACTCCCGCGCGAATTGCGCGGCGCAGTCAGGTTAACAGAGGCTTATGGTGGAAAATGAAATTTAAAGGAAAAGGAATTAATTTTGTAGGTACTTAAAAAAATAAATATAGTCTATCATGTTGATATTTAAAGTTTTAGAGCTAAATATTTAGTATGAAAATAATGACGATGATAAATGAGTTTTTGATGTACTTGTGATTTTTAACAATCCTGCAGGGTTAATCTTATCTTATTTGTAAGCCCTAAATAAATTGTAATTAATATATCATACAAAATATATTAAATTTCCAGCTGGAAATACTCAAAAAACTAGCCAAATGTTCAACGCTTGCGAATCTGATGACTGCCGTCTATTTTTAGATCCGTGCAACTACGGCTCTGCTGCTCCTATGATGCTGCCTCCTGGCATATTCAATAATTGGCGCCTCTGGTTGTGTGTGGGTTGCTCTCTTGTGTGTGTTGGTGTTTGCCGGTGTGCGTTGGAGTGTGCGTTGGTGTTCATAGTTTGACGTACCGCCGGAAAGTATGCAGCATTAAATTTTGCGCGCTACACATTAGTGCAGGCTCGGCAAATTACTGCGAAAATTGATTCACAGCCGTGGAAAAAAGAGGAAAATCCCACAAAAAATCATTGAAAGTTATGTCTATGCGGCTTTTTTGCACGTTCTGTGTGCCGCTTGTTTTTTGCTTGGTAATAGGTGTTTTTGTGTGATTTTGTCATTTTTGGGCTCGTTAAAATTATGAAGTACATTTTTTGTTGTAGTCCAGATAGAGAGATACTTTTCCCTCTATTGGTATGCATATTTCAAATATATTTTATCTGAATGTGGAACAGTAGAGCAATTTATTCGCAAGTAAATATACTTGTAATTGACAGATGGATAATATAACTGACCATATTTATAGACTTCGTCTTGTATCAAAGCTATAAATAACCAACTGTGTTTAAAATAAACTAACCTCTATTTGACAAAGGGTAAAACAACAGTACACTGATAAAAAAAACAAGAATTTTGGTCATAAAATCAAGATTTTTCGGTTACAAAAGTAGCGCAAG
>JAEIHY010000206.1:0-10873 GCA_018904565.1 Drosophila tsacasi
CCTTGTGGTTGTGCTCGTCCGCCTGAGTCTGCGACACGTAGCAGCTGGCGATGAGCAGCAAACATAAACAAATGACACGACGGGACATCTTTTCCGGGATCTCTTGCGCGGCTGAACGATCCCTTTCGGAACGATTTTGTGGCAAACAATCACAGTTCTAGTACTGACACCTCCAGTGCGATTTTAATATCGATACCATCGATGCTTATGCAACCGTTAAATAAATTAAATGTAACATTCATATGTTTTTAAATTCAGATTCAAAAATGTACTTTAAAACAAATAATCATATTAATATTATGCTTTGTTCTCTTAAATTGCTAACTGACAGTATTCTAATATCAAAACCAGACTAGAAGAGGAATGATTCAAGGAAAACAATAAAAAATAAGGATATAATATAAATCTAGATTCGTTTTATTAATTGTACAAATTGTAATTCAGAAAACTATAAACTTAAGGATGAATTATACGACGGTTAACCCAACGCAGGAGTTATCATCATCGATGCCGTATTTTCTTGTTTATGTGGCCGCTCTTCTTTGCCGTCGCACTGGAGCTGGTGGAAAGTTTGCTCTTTGTATTGGACGTGGGTGTGCCGAGCACATCTTTGTTGGCGGAGCTAGGGGCAACGCTGCTTCCTGTGACACCAACTCCTCCTCCAATGCTAGCGAGACTTCCCTCATTGCGATGCGAGGGGGAATCTATAGTGGAAAATTTTACTGATTTATTGAAATTAAAGAATATTTTGGTGCCCATATACATACGATTATAGCGTTTTATAAACTAATTATTCTGCTTGCAAACTGTTCTCCAATATATGTAACTACGTACAACATTAAATTGTTCCGGGACTTGCTTAACCCATTATTTGTTTTTCTTGATATATAATTTTAACTAAAGAGGTACAATTTTGAAAACTGCTTTATGGTTTCGTAGTGTAAGTAATCGTCGATTTGATCACATTTTGGTTTTTATGTCTAATGAAGGCAATTTTTATACGCCAAGGTTTTCGTATTATTGTTGATATAATACATAAGCTTGATCACAGATCAATACGTATCAGCTTCTTAAAAGATTTCATTTAAGATTCGGTGTCTTCCACTTTTATATACTTTTCTTGACTATATTCCTCTCCTCCGTTCCAAAGTTCTACCTTACCCTTTTCATCTTTAGGCGTGCTCTTGATTGTCGTGGCTCCATCATGGGCCGTGGTGGTGTTCTGATTGATGGACATCTGATTGTCGCTGGAGTCCTCATTCGTAATAGAATCGGATTCGCTTGCGCGCTCAGCTAAAAACATAATATATATAAAAATCAGATCCATATAAACTATGATATTTCCAAGGTAGATTCAAAATATCATTGAAAAGTTACTTAACAGCGCGTCCAAGAGGTAACTTAGATATCAATTCCCGCACTTACGATTACATATTGCCATGGAGGTAATGCTGGACTTGGAGAACAGGCGCTCGGCCTCCTTGAACTTGCGATTCCGCTTGTCGGCCTTCGAGTTGGTGGCCTTGTTGGAGGTCAGGTAACGCTCCCAGCCGCGTATGATGTTGCCGCACAGCTGTGTGTCCTCCAAATACGAGCCCTCGAAGGCGTAGATCTGTCGCTCCAAGTTGGCCAGTTGCTCCTGTTTCTCGCACAAAAGAAGCCCATGATATAATGCCGCGCTTTCTGGTTTGTTTATATTTGTGTCTCACCGAGGTTTCAGCCTTCTTTTTGATGAGGTCCGCCAGCTCGGCACGTGTGTCCATGGTACCGCTCTTCGCATTGGAATTGGTTTTCCCGGACTTCTTTGGTTTGTTTCCGTTGGTTTCACTAACATTTTTACTCGTTGGCGAGCTCATTTTGCATAAAATTTCTGAATTTCCCCGAATTTCGCAAAAATTGTGCTATAGCATTAGAGATGGGAGATGCCGATAGTGTGACCGTGCCCGCAGTTTTATAAAAAAAAGTATACCAAAAAATACTTACTGAAATAAATTTTCGAAATTATAAACAATTTATTTGAAATATGTAAATGGAATAATTCTTTAAGTTTTTCTCGGTTGAGAGGGACTGAATATCATAATAATATCTATAATAAATATATATAGTGGAGTGCTTTCTGAATAACAGGAAGTAAAATTATAATTATTAAAAAAAAAATACTTGTATGTATATTAAAAAAAAAAATACCGTCTTAGCGATGGGAGCAATGAAAAATGGTTGATTGCCTTATTTGGCTTACAAAATTGTCTGCATAGGTGGCGCTGCTCTTGTGCTTAAAAAGAGCCATCTGGCGAAAGTTAGACAAAAATTAATTAAAATAATTTAAAATAACGTAAAAAATTTAAAATTTTTTAAAATTACTTATAACTTCTATTATTTGCTTGGTTAAACGACCACACTTTTAACTTTTAAGAGCTATATGATTTTCCCTGCTGATACAGAAGAAGTAATTTATTAACAGAGTTTCCCTTGGCGGCGTTTTACATGAATTTTAAAGTCGGTGCCGCTGCCAATGACCTCTCATCTTGTTATTCTTTTTTATTTATGCGTCTTTGGACTCAACAAAAGATTCGGTTCGGCTCCCCGGCCGTCATAGAGGCGATGATCGCCTAATGATCTTGCGGCGGCTTGCATAGTTTATTCACCCAAGCTTGCCGCAGAGAGTGCGTTGACATGCCGAAAAAAAGTGAAGCTACCGTTCTGGCTCTCTATTTCTTTGCCTCACCTCCAGCGCCCCTTTCTCTTTTCGTTTTCCTTTTCCGCCCGCCTTTCGCTCTCTTACCATTCGCTCTTTCTCTTTTACTTGCCTTTTTATGGGCCTCACTTTCGTCATACGCGGCGTATGCGTGATTTTATTTTTCCAGAGAATCGCCGATGAAAAGTAATCCACACATCGAAGCTGCCCCCGAAGAAGACGAGCTCGATTAGAAAATGAAATCACAAAATGGCAACGACCGTTGCAAGACAAAGTCTGCTGCCACGTTCCACTAACACGAGCGACTAGGCCGCCGCCTCACCGACTAACTGCTCAAGTGACTAACTGTCTGAGTGACCAACTGACTGACTGCCGCCTTCTATGTATGTCAAACATTGGCGCGCACGCGCTCGCTCATTCGCCAAACAACAAAAAGTGCAGCAAAAAAAACTTTCATTTTATTTAAACAAACACACAAGGCGCGGTCTGGGCCTGGACTTGGACTTGGAAAAACTTATTTTCATTTGGTTTTAAGCAAACATCTTCCAACTGAAAACTCCGCCGTCCGATCCTCATTGGCCGTCTTCTTCTGGGCTTGGCACTGTGAAAAATACTTTAGTACATTTAACAATTTTCTTTTTATTAATTTTCAGAAATAAGTTCATATTCAACATTGTTTATTGTTTTTAAATAAAAGAACTGCAGTAGTTTAAGATAGATATTTGTTGTACATTTTTATTATAAAGAACATAACCTTTTTAATAAAAAATATAGCTTTGTTATTTCTTGTTTATACCCTTTTAAGTTATATAATTTTAGTCAGAAGCTTGCAAAGTAGGAAATAAGTCATATCCGAGCCTAAAAATCATATAAATGCTTGATTAACATCATCACCCCGAGTTGATTTAGCCATGTTCGTTAGGAAAATTTACATCGTTAAAATAGTAAACAATTTAATAACATTTTAATAAAAAAATCTAGCTCTGAAAACCTTTCCGGAATTATATTTATGTATTTTTGGCAAAGTAATAAACGATTTGAACAATAAATTGCAAACTGCAATGGTATAAAAACTTTGGCTTCCCAAAATTAGCTTTCTTTCTATTATATTTAGTTTTGTTTATAAATATATACATATATGTATGTTCCTACTACCTATTTTCTTGCAGTGCTGCCAATTGATGGCAGTTTACAATAATTTTATGATGAATTGCTTGGCCGCGTGTGAAATCTGCAGCAGTTGCAGCCAGCCACTGGCCGCTGGAAAAGTGGAAAACTGCCAGAAAAGTGGAACACAGCTAAAGAAGCAGCAACAACTGCAGCAAGTGCAACAACGGCGGCAGCAGCAACAACACAAACACTCTCGACTAATTAGCTGCGTTTTAGAAATTCAGGCGGCAATGAAAACAAAATCGAGTTCAATGCTTGCAACGATGACGCTGTTGTTGCTCTCGGTATGTTTTCGACTTTTCCGAGAATTTCACATACTTACATATACATATATAACATACATAGGCCGATGTGGCGCTTTCCCAACGCCAATCGAGTGAAAATGAGTCTGCTTCCATTTGGGCAGCTGAAGAAAACAGCGAAAAGGAAAGATTTTGTGATGAAAAAGGAATTATAATAATAAGATAAATCTTAAGTAAAACTAATAATTGTATATAAATAATTTTGAACAAAGAAATATTTAAGACAAATTAATTCTTTATAATAGAAATAAATGAAAATAAATGCATTAAATGATGCCCAAGATGAAAATATGAACTATAAATTAATTTTTTTACATTGATTAATTAACATTTAAAAAAAATATCTAAAAAACTAACATTTTCTAAAGATCATGGAAATAAATCCTGTTTTTAATAATATTGTTCAAAGGAGGACGATTAAAAGACACTAAAAAACACAAATACACTTTAAAGCTTAAAAAATTAAATATTTTTAAATTAGTTTTAACCCTTCAATGGCCGGCTGAAATAATGACATCATAGAAAGAGAGATAACAGAAATGCACTTGCCATTGCACACACACACTCGCATGCATTTATACGCACGCCCACACAAAAGCCAATGCAAAGCTCTCTTAACTAAGCTTGCTCTCTTTTCGACTGCATAGCGCTTCGCTCTTGGCCTCTCAGCTCTCTTCGCGCAAAGCTCTAGTTTTTGTTGCTGTGCAAAATGCCGGAAGAAACTTGATCTTGATTATTTTCTATGCAAGAGCGAGCGAGAAGCGAGTGCGCAAAAAGTTCAAGTTGAATGTCGCGGCCATTATGGTCTCTCTCTCTAGCTTTCGGTGGCGCTCTGGCTCTCGGTTGGAGCTGTGTGTGTGTGCGAGTGGGGCGTCACAATTTTCACGAATGTTGTTATTTTTGTTGCTGTCGTGTGTGCGCCCGAATGCACTTTGTATTTGTTCTAAGCGATTTGAAAGCTTTTCATTGTTGCTGCACTTTTTGCATGCATTTTGGAAAAATAAAGAAAACAAAAATGCAGTAAAATAGAATGCAACTATTGTTGGTTGTTTTGTTTTATTCGTTGCCCAATTGTTTAATAAATAAAAATATTCACATTTCCCACCATTCCGCACATGAGTTTAATGCCTTTGCTTTGTAATCAATTTTAATTGTTTGAACCCATTTGGTGTGAATTGGATTGTTATGGAGATGGGTCAAGTAACAAAAAAAATATTTTAGTAATCCCTCTGGATAACATTTTATATTTATTAATAAATATACGCTTATGATTTACAACTTTGCTTATTTACTGATAGAGAATTAAAACTGAATAAGACGTTAAAAACTTGTATGCTTATTATCCTTATTATAAATAATTTACTTAACCTATGGGTTTACCAAGTTTATATATATACTAAATTTATGCAGTTATTTAACATAGAGCTTTATCAAAATTTGAATCACTTAATCCACCTTCTTTTTCTTTTAAAAATGTCCTTTAACTTAATTATTCTAAAGTAATTTTTCATTTAACTAATTTGTAAAATTCTTAGATCGGTCGGTTACTTAAGTAGTGTATGAAATTTCCTTTTTCGTTTTTTTTTATGTGCCTCTTAAACGTTTTGTAAAAAAATTCCTAAAACAACTCTTGAGATTTTGTTGGCACTTCGCACCTTTTTCCTCGAATATTTTGTCCTTGGCCAACTATTAATTATTGTCTCACTCTTTGGTCCACCGAACCCTTTCGACTGTTTGCCCAAAAATCGGTTTCTGTTTATCAACAAACAAGGCACAAACGCACACAATGTGGGGGAAAAACAAAAAAGCCAAAACCCGAGAAACAGACAAAATGCAATCCGGAGTTAGGTAAGCGAACTGACCTTTGACAATGCTGCACAGATCGACGACATCATCTCTCGCATCCGCACCCCTTCTCGTCGCATCTCCCTGCCTTTCTGGCCACAAAAATTACAAAAAACACATTCACCCAAAAACGTCGTCGCTGACAAACAACAAACATTCCTTTTTCAAGAGACTTTTTCAAGCTGCGCGCCAATGGCCAAACCAACAAAGCCAACAAAGCCAGCCACAACTCGAACGAAAGCCAAGCTCACAATCAGTTAAAAGAGAAAAGCAATCCAAAGACAGTCAAGACCACTGGGAAAAAATGTAATGCCAACAGCAGGGGTTGGGTTTATAGTAACAGATATTATTACAGTCTTAAATATGAATATTATGAGCATATTTTTCAATTACATTTAGTTTAGTTCATAGCAAATACAGATACAAATATAAACTTTAATTATATAATATATTCGGCAAGATAGTTTTGATTATAATTGAAATTATTCTAATGGCAAATTTGTAAAATTTACCTAACAAAAAAGTATCCTATGGGCTTAAATGATTAATTATATAACCAATTGAGTTAGTTTTGAAATATATATCATATTTAATAAATACTTATTGTTCTAAAGTAATTCATAATTAATTAATAATAATTAATAATTCCTATTAATGTATTTTTCCAAATTCAAAAGCACTATTATCTTGACTGAAACTGTATTTTGGCCTGCATGGCCAAGAATCGGCTAACAGAGAGCCAGACAGACAGAGAGAAAGAGAGTGCGAGAGAGTGGAAATGGGGGGCAAGGGAGTTGGCGCGAATGGAGTGCACGAGGCGAATGAACTTTTGTGGCGCTCTGTTTTAATGCTGCCTGCGTTGGCATGAAAGTTATGCAACGCCACACACCGACAACACAATCGCAAGATGGAGCCGTCGTCGGCTCTCGGCTTCTGGCCACGAAGCTCCACGAAGTCGGCTAACTGTTTTTCACCGCCTTCGTGTCGCGGATGGAGGAAGTGGGGTTCGATATGGGGGAGTGAGCGAGAGAGAGCGTCGCCGACGAGTCGTTGACTTTGCATAAGTGTGCCAATTTATAAAACAGTTCAAGATTAACGCGGCCTTCAACAGCAGATCGCAACAATAACAGTAACAGTAAGAGCAGCAGCAGCAAACAAACAAAATAGGGGAAGAAATATTACAAAAATATAAATACATTTTGTACATTTAATGGCACACGCATTACTTTCACAAAGTAAAATAAAATAACAAAATGTAAGCACCTGTGGAAATTATAAGAGGTTTTTGAGTGTGCAAAGAGATGGTTACTATTTTATGAACAGATTTAGCAATAAATTGATAAATAATCAAATGTGTCAGATGTTGTCTAAATGATTTTATTCAATATTGCTTATTAAGTGAAATATATAATGGTTTTTTTTTATAAATAATTATTAAGACCACAAACAACATTTATGTTATGTTGTTATAATTAATAATTATTAAGCGCATTGCTAAGCCCAAAAAATATATTGATGTTAAAGTTTTAGCTTAATAATTTCTCCTTTAACTCTTCAATATCTTTTAAGTTATTAAGCCTTAAATAATTTAAGTTTATATTGTTAATAGTGTATCTATTTATATCTATAGTTAGTTATTATCTAGGCATATTTATCTATTATGAATCTTTTACATTTAGACATGGTCAATCTTCAACGACATTTAATTTCATACAGTTTTCTGGTCTTATTTTATAATTACCAAAAATTCAATAACAATAATAGTAATTGGTTTGTTTAATAAATAATTGTTTAACTTTGTAAAACTAATTCAACACACAAAAATCAACTGAAAACAATATATTAATCTCTATTTAAACTTACATTGATACTCGATCGTAGTATGAATATGGTTACCAAAATAAACATATTGCAAACTAATAGATTTTAACTTCAAATTTTCACTTAGCAACTTCAATTATCTTTTTTGGGAGAATGTACAATTTTCCTGGAGCCCTAAATCATTTCCTTTTTGTGGCCCTCTGCCTCTTGGGTTTTCGTTATTTGGCCATTTGGTATTGGGTATTGGGTTTTGGGCTTTCCCACTGCCACTGCCTCAGCTCTCTTTGGCCCTGTCAGAACATCACGAATTTGCCACGTTTTGTGGCCGCTGTTGTGTTGTTCTTGTTGCTTGCAGCGTTGCAATTGAGCATGCAGCAAACATTACTGTACATTCACCCACTTTTCAAAGTTCAAACACAGACACTGCCACTGCTCCACAGATACAGGCACAGGCAGAGGCGCAGCCGAGGAGAAAGAGAAGCGAAACAGAAAATTGCATTCTAACAGAGTTGCGCATGCGCAGATGGCCTATTGGTATGGCAAGTGGTATTGGTAGTGGTATTGGCATTGCCACTAGTGGTAGTGCTGCAGTTTGCAGTTGCCGCAGAAAGAAAGAGGCGAAAAAAACTGCTTTCTCTTGCAGGCCAAAATCAAATTTGCTAAACCTCGTGGCAAAAACTTCTAATGCAAGAAATCAAGCAAGATGTGGCATGAAATTTTCGGAAATATGTTCAAAATTTATATAAAAACTTTTGGTACAGATTTGAAAGGAAATGTGAGATTACATAGAAATCATTGTTATTTAATTAAATTCTTCAAGAAATAGGAATAAATTTTAAAATTCAAACAAAGGGTTTTAACACTAAAACTATTACTCTTAAAAAACTTGAAATAAATTGTAATTAGTTTTGAATCAAATCTTGGAAAATAAATTATGAGTAGGATGTATCATTTTACTGATTATGTTTGATAGGTAATTTATATATTTTCTATAAGGTCATAAAATATATTTAAATTTTAATCAAATGATTATATATTTTATCAAAAGATTAATATTTCTTTTATCACAACCACCAAAGTAATCTTCAAGCTTTCCTTGTCACCGCTCAAGGCAAACAGAATCCGTATTCGAGCCACGTTAAAAGCAAAAAGTGGAAAATTGCACAGCTCTCATCTATGAGTATGTGTGTGTTTGTGTGTGTGAGTCCGTGTTTGTGAGCAAAATGTACGGTTATAATGCACTCGGCTGCATTTCAGCATTTCACTTAGCGAGGCGAACTCAGTTCTCTGGCTTTTCCAGCCATTCGTTCTGGCTGGGCTCGTTGCAGTTTTTGCTCTTGCTGTTGTGGCAGTTGCACACACACACAGAGACACAATTCGGAAAATAAAGAAAAGCCCCGTTAGGCGAGTGTTTATTACGCTCCTGTTACAGCATACAAAGTACAATCAATAGAACGACAGCAAGGGATCCGATAAAAAGAGAGAGGACACCCCGGAAAGGGATTAGGGAAAAGAGGGGAGGAGATATATTGAAAATGTATGTTAAGAGAAAAATATTTAAGGAAAATATATATATAATATTGGAAAATAAATATTTATCAATCAGATTAACCCTATGACTCAAATATGAAGAATAAATATTCTAGCACTATACCAAGAACTCAAAATAAGGTTATATGATGGATGGCATCTTGTTTCTTAAATGTATTTTGTATATTTATTTTTTTTATTAGTTTATATGTGTATAATGTATAGTTATAATTTTATAAGAAGTTTGTTTACAATTTCAAAATACTAGATTGTTATTAGAGAATTATATAACAGAATCATGGCCACGAGCATAGCACTTACACTCCTAGAAGAGAGCAAAAGGATCTAAGATTAAGTTCTACAAAAATATACAGTTCAAACTAAATATTGTTACATTGTCGACGTCCAAAATTACAGAAATCAGATTTTTCAGTGTTCTTTTAGTATATTTGTGAGTTGAATTTCCCAACCAAAGTATCATTCAGTTTATTAAACAATTTCTAAAACATGTATTTAAGAAATATGAAGATATTCCATACTGTAAATGATCTTATTCCCTGCAACATGCAGCAAGTGGGTAATTTTCCATATTTCGCTGCAGGCAAGGGAAATTCACTGCCATGGAAACTCGAACAGTTTCACATTTGCCCAAAAGCGCCAATGGGCAATGCCAAAGAACGTTTCCAGCCGATCGGATCGGTTCGGATCGGTTTCTGCACTCTATAATTTTATTACTCGCCGGCAAAAGTATACTAGAATTGGTAGAAGCGGTGGACTGGGCATAATTTCAGTTATTTGCAAGCCGCAAGAGTTCCTCGGTTTCTCGGCGGCCTCTCATGCGCTTGGGCCAACGAACTTCCGGGCCAACAGCAGAAACTGCAACAGCAAGAGCAACAATAACTGCATTGGGAAGCGTTGGCCAACTAACGCTAACAGCAACAGCAATAGGAAAAGCAACAACAATGGCACAACAACTGCCACAACTGCATCTCGCTGCGAAATTAGGTCACTGGGAATTCTTTTTTGTGCAACATTTCGCTGCCGTTGTTTGTGGTTAGAACGTTTTTTCCTAACGTTTTTCCTTCCTGCTGCTGCCGCTGCTGCTGCCATTTGGGAAACGTTCCCAGCTGCATTCTGTACTCCGAGTGTGATTATGGCCAAGAAATATCTTTTGCTTGCCAATTTTCAATTAGTTGCAATTTTTGTTAGTGTTTTGGGGTTTTCTACAATTTTTTGTTGTTTGCGGTTAACAAAATGAATTTTTGACATCAATTGCGGTCGATGGTAGGTTATTTATTTTTTGGTGGAGATGAAGATGTGCGATTGTCGGGAGATAGATGTGATATGTGGGTTGTGGTTGGCAGCGATATAGAAAATAATCTGGGAGTATTTTGAGAGCTGTATGGGATTCTTTATTATTTATTATTTATTTATTTATTATTAAATAAGGCAGGCCCGTGCGCAGAAATCATCCAAGGGGGGGGTTTTAACACAAATTTTGGAATATAAT
>JAEIHY010000218.1:0-36594 GCA_018904565.1 Drosophila tsacasi
GGATTTTCATAAATGAAATTTTGCTCCGCAATATTTTTAAATTTTAACAACCGCTAAAGAAGCAAGCCGAGGTCGAAGGATAACCGAAAAAAAAACGAGGAGGAGCACATGGTGGGGGAGTATGGGAAACTGGGAAATAGACTTGTAAGTGGTTTTCTTGATTAAACCCTGGGCCTGGGTAATATGTGGTCCCTGGCAGACATGTGCGGCGGAGAGATTTACGCACGCTCCACGCTCCCCGGTTTTGGTTCGTTTCGGTTTTTATGCCAAATAAATAAACAAAAACTTTAAGCAGCTGCGCTAGAACAACACCCAGAACGAACTTTTCCCATCGAAAATGGCTCGATTCGGAGCCCCACCAGCGCCCAGATGGAAATCTAATCGTTGAGATTTCCCAGCTAGGGCCCAGCCAAGCCATGGGGATTTCCCACGCTCTTCACGCTCATTGAGGCCACATTACCAAATTCGTGGCGCCCTGGGAATTTTGACAGTGGAAAACTATAGTTATTTCTCTTTTTCCTCCCTTTTTTTTGTTTTAGTGGGGGGGGGGTGAAGAACCACAAAAAAAGGGAAATTTTTCAAATCGGTCGCTGGGGACGATCACGATTGCGGTCGAATTCTATTTCTATTTCTAGTTGTTGGAGTTCCTCACCCATATTTTTGCTGATTCATGGCTAAAGTGGGGAATTTTCATATATACATATATAGGAGAGTAGAGTAGAGTAGAATAGAGTAGAGGGGGAAAGCAATTTGGGTCCCTCCTGCCCACCCATCCCCCCTTTATCGAACGCACCGCATTTCTTGGGAGGAAATAACTTACAAGTTGACAAACATTCCGGGGCCTTCTCTTCCGCTCCACAAATATGTATCTGCTGCTGCCTGGGCCCCCGGTGCTTAGGTGGCAACAATTCCACAGGTTTTCTGTCTTTTCTTCTTTTCTTTTTTTCCCGTTTTTTTTTTTTTTGTTCTGCTCTCTTTTTTGTTTTCCCTTTCCCCTTTGGAGAGACATTGTTGTATTTCGCTCAAGTACAGAAATTTGTGAAATTTGTATGCCCTTGCTGGGTGAGATTTGAGGAGGTGGGAAAGGAGGTTGTATATTTATTTTTATGACACTTACTGTCTCAGTTTAAAGGTAATCAAAGGGAATGTACCGACAGTATATCATAAGGGAAGCCTAGGTAAATAGTACTGTAATTGGTAGTAAGAGTTATTCAATTAAGAAGGGACTAAATCGAAATCTATAGAAACCCCTAGGAGTTTCAAAACTCTTAAATACATTTTCAAAAATTAAGCTACACAATTTTAAATAAATTTAATACCTTTAAACTCGTTTTTTAAGGTTTTCAAAAACTCTAGAAACTCTCTAGCATTTTTGAATATTAGTACAACACGTTTAGGGTCCACAAAACGATTTCGTTAGTACTTTAGATACGTATATATTATTTAAATAGTATTTTAGCATAGTAATTTAGTAATTTTATTGAGGAACCAAATCATATTTCAAACAAAACTATATATATCTTAGTACACTTTTATAACAAATAATTTTTAAAGTACTTGCTTAAAAATTTCTGATTTTCATTAATAAACTAAATTCTATTTCAGATAAAACTATTTATTTCTCGGTAAACTTGTGTTACAATTACTTGTTATAAATTTAGAATTTTTATTGAGAAACTAAATAAGATTTCAGGCATTTTTTTACGGTTTGAAAGGCTATCCTTTAAATTGAACAAATAATTAAATCCAAATCCCCATGTAAAAAATAATAATAATAATATCAAAGCATTCAATTTTTCAATTAATGCTATTTTAATTATAAATTTCAGGAGTTTTGACTTTTCCAGAGGGTCCCCATAATTTTCTTTCAGCTGTTTATGGGTATCGATATGGAAATATATGGATTTAATGGATTTTTGAATGGTTTAATGCCTTCTTCCCCTATGCCAGGGGTTCTTAATAGAGACACTCGCTTATGTTCATGTATTTGTTGCACACACACGGACACGCATACCTTAAAAATATAGAAATTACATAGCATACATGTATAATCAAAATGCGGCACACAATTATTTTTTCCTAGGCTGCGACGAGTATTTTTCGAATAAACACCCTGAAATTGGATGCCCACATGTGTGTTAGGTTCCTATATGAGCCGACCAAGTTTCCCGCCCAAGTATCCTCTTACAGCACTGGAAAAAAAACGAAAAGGAACACCCATCACCATCAAGGTTGACTTTAATGACATGAATAAATGGAAAACATTCATTAAAATCATTAGAGGAGAAAATTATAAATTGAATTGCACTTGAAAAATGCCAACGTTTTAAGTTATATTTTTGTAAAGACAAAAATTACTTCAAATATTATTAAGGACTCCTTGAAACTCTGTTTATTTAAGTTTTAAATGTTATATATTTAATCCAAAGACATCTATATAAAAAAGACACATTTGTGGCAATGCTAAGACCATTTTAAAAAAAATTGTATTCCCCTAAATCCCCCAAAAATAAACACTAAGTTAATTGATTTATGTCCCTTAAATGCTGCTTTTATTCAACAATAAATTAGGATTTAATTTATTTACGTGTTCCCCCCGCAATTTTATATTTTCTTCGACCGAAGATCGCCGTCTGATCGATCACTTTCAATTAACGAAAAGAAAAACATATTTTTCGACTGCACGAGATGTCCCACAAAGTCGCAAGGCCTGATGTCGCCCATGTGGCTGGAGCCGCACTCGCGAGGGGCCAAGGACAGCGTGTATATATGTATGTATATGGATGAGCACGGGTGTCGAAGTGGATATAGATCCCTGGCAGACGAGCTGAGAATGAGACCTTCATTTAAAATCCGTCCCCGTCGTTCTGGTCTCCACCCCAGCCTCCCATCCGCGCACCCCTGCCAGCTGCTGCTTGTGTCTAACTCTCAGTTGTGTCTCATTATTTGTGATTTCTTCAAATCCTACTCCACTCTCGGGCGGCACCCCCATCGCAGCACGTGTGACACCCATGTGCCACGCCTTGTTTCGGTTGGTACGCCCACGCAGGTAAAGCTCATTTCGCTTGGCGTTTGTGTGTGTGTGTGTGTGAAAGCGAAAATGAGGAGGAAAAACGCTCTCAGTAATTTATTTTCTCAGCAAGGAAATGCCGAAAATGAAGCCAAGGCGAACCCGCAAATAAACGAAGCCACCGCTTCACAAAGAAGCCATCAAAAGGCTGAGAAGGATGAGGCCCAGGAACAAAGAAATAAAAAAAAGGGAGAGAGCTACAAATTAGGCATGAGCTAGTATGCACTTAAAAAAAATGCTGATGGACCTGATACAAAAGAGTATCTCTTAATCTCTTAAATCGAAGCCATTTAAATTGTATTTCTATGGTCTTATAAGGAAAGAAAAGCATGAATTGTTTCCAAATATGAATATAAACGAAAGGAACCTGTAACCAGCGATCTCTCTCGCAGCAGAACAATATTTATTATTATTCTATTTTAATCTTGTACTAGGAGATATACAATAAGTAACTCTCTCACAGAGTGCATATAAAAATAAACTCTCTCGTTCGCCACCGAACTTTCAAGGCCAAAGAGAGTGGGTATGAGAGAGAAAGAGAGGGCAAGAGGCGGAGAGAGAAAGAGACAGAGGCGAAGAAAGGAATAGGAAAAGACAGACATGGAGAGAGAAAAAGAGATAGACAAAGACGGAGAAAGAGACAAAGACAGAGGGAGAGAATAGTCACGGAGACGGTGAAAGAGAAAGGAAGAGACAGATACGGTGAGAGAGAAAGACAGAGACACATTTGGAGAAAGAGACAAAGACAGAGGTAGGAAAAAAGAGAGAGAAGGAGACGGAGAAAGAGATGGAGCATACAAGCAGCATGAAAAGAGCGAAAGACCGCTCTCGCACTTCAAGAGAGAGCGAAATAAGAAAAATTCCACTAAATGGTTCTCTCGATTCGCTTCTTAATCGGATCCATGGGTAATCGACACTTTTCGGACTTCTTACTATTTCAAGAAACCGAAAGTTATGTTCTCCATTACTCCAAATTCCGCTCAATAACTTATCTTCCGGCAAACCTTCAAATTTTTCCCGTTTTTATTCCCTTTTTTTTAACAAACTTTCATTGTTGCTGACCTGTCACAGGCAGTGTTCCGCATCATAAATTTAAAAACATCACATAACTCGCATAAAACTGGGTCTCCCTTCGTCACATAACCGTTAGTGGGAATGAGTTTTGCACCGACCATGCAAGTTTAAAAAGTAAAACTCAATAAATATGAATTACGAATTTTTACGTTAACAAATAAAAGTGAAAGGTGGGAGGGAGATGGTGGGAAGGTCGAGTAAGAAAAGAGTGATGAAAAAATTAACTCTGTAAGGGTTCGTGTGTGTGTGTATGTGTGTTTGTGCATTCATGTAACAACAATGGAATACATTAACACCCAAAACATTAGCGTGCCAAGGCCCAATTGAAAATAATAATTCCCGAGTGCTGCCAAGTATTCCCCTTTCCCAGAACCTTCATTTTCTCTCTCCGAAAAACCCCTTTCCCTGCCTTCTACACAGACACTCCAAGAAAACTTGAGAAGGAAAACGGGTCAAGTTTGTAAAAGGTACAATTTTTTTTTTTTTTTTTACAATTTTGAGTTCTTTGAAATATCTCAAATGTATATCTAATATACGAAATTCCCCCAATAAAATATTTAGAATATATTTATACTTATAATGAATTAAGCAACTAAATAAGTTCTTTTCTATTTTGTTTTTCTTTTTTCGATTACTTTTTCCCTGAGTGTACCTTTTGTCCCGCCACAACTGATGATGCACAGAAAGACGAGGTGGCGTTCTGTGTGTGCGAGCCCATAAAAAGCACTTTCGAACGCATAAATTGATAAATTGATAATATAAATTAACCAATTCGATATTAAACATGAATGGCGTCGTTGGTTGGGTGTGTGTGTGTGTGTGAGTGCTACACAAAAGGCAACGAAACATAAAAGCAAAACAGACGAGAAAAGTGGCTAATTCTATAAAGAACCGAAACTTGAACACTCTCAAGGTTGTAACGTATAAATTGTTTGGTCAATATAAATGGGAATAAATAAGAATTTCTAAGAAAGGTACACTAAAATATGAATAAAAATTAATGGAAAATATCTCCATAAGTAAAGCATAATATATGCCAGTCTTTAAGTAAGCAAAACTTAAAGTTATAGTACTTCTATCAGCAAGTATGAATATAGAAATATAATAGAATATATAGAATCATCAAATTTATAGAATACATAAAGTATATAGAATTAAATATATATTAAATACATATTACATTTATCTCCTATTATTCCAAATTGCATTACAGCCCTTACACTAATGTTTGTGGCTACCCTTTTGAAAGGGAAAAAAGGATACAATAACAGTGGCAACAGCAGGACAATACAGGACAAGAACGTGCCGGGTGGGGCAGGTGATGTGCCCCCACCTCCCACCTCCTGCTGCAAGACCCCTCCACCTCCCATAATGCCCTTTTTGGCTTCCGTTTCGTTTGGCGTGGAAGGCGCTTTGATGTTACACCATGTTGTTATGCTGGAAAAATACTTGTACGCAATCATTAGTATGTGGCGAGTGTGTGTGCGAGTGTGCGAGTGTGGAACAGCACACATCAAGGACGGGATAGTTGCTGCCGGAGGGAGGACGAGGAGGAGGACGTGGACAAGGAAACACCATGCACACCATTTACCCATTACGACGTATTCCGGAGGAAAATGGCGCCGGGAAGCCGCTGCTCCTGCTCCTGCTGCTGCTGCTGCTAGTGCTCCTCCCTGGTCCGGTTCAGCGATTCACAGCTTGGCTAAAACATTTTGGCACACAGTTTTTAATTTTCTGTTTCTGCCGCATTTTGCGATTCGAACGAACGCGTCAAATCGATTCCCCGAGCCAGCACAAGCACTCCTATAATGGAGAGCCAGCAGAAAACTACACAAAAAGGTTTACGACACGGAGACCGACGCCACGCCGGTTCTCTCTGTGATTTCCACTTTCGGTGGGAAGTGAATTTGACCTAATTCCGTTTTCCAAAAACTACTTTAAAAGGGACACTTTTTTTGGGTTGTGCACAACAGAAATTCTTGAAGTTTTTAAACCTATCTAAAAATATCTATAAAAACATGAAGGAAAAAGATTACATTTTTAACTAAAATCCTTAAGCTTAGGATTCTATAACGCTTTAACCTCTATGGATATTAGAAGAAAACTTTCTCAAGTTAGCTTACTATAAATCCAGCACACATACCAAACTTTAGTAAGATCAGACAGAGAATATATAAATCGGAAGCATATTCACGATTCCTCATTATCTGAAAGAATATATGATATGATATGCTATGCCATGGTCTGTACTTCTCAAGACTTTAAGTAATTACTTACAAAATACAAAGGAACATTAAAAATCAATAAAAAAAATTATCTTACAAGGTCCTTAATCAGAAAGCAAGTCTGAGATACAACTGCGTTCACAGTAATAGCTCTCCGAATATTTCTTATGCATATAACATTCTTGGTTCATAATAAAGTACTCCATTTTATAAAAAAAAAACCCGTTTAAGTGCTTTAATTTTGATGAACACTGTACTGGTAATGTTGATAGCTTAATTAGTGGCGCTGATTTCCCGACCGCAAGTGAACCGAGACGTCAGAGACATCGTCCGGCGCCCGGGCAGGACCCCGAAAGCAATTAATGACCCCATTATGCTGGCCACTATACTATCTTCATTATAGTTGTGAGATTGACAGCGCGAAAATCGTTTAAATTGATGATGGAATTTCGACTTTGACATGGAGAGAAGCGTCGGCGAGAGGGTTGAGTTATAAAAATAAGCATGAAAAATGTGACTTTACGACACTTAATTCCCTCAAGCATTTATAAAATCAAGCGAACTAAAAATTTAACATAAATACTTAATGGCCCCATCAATAAAGTTAAATATTGTTTGGAAAACCTGTTTAATCAGAACATTTGTTATAGTGAAATTAAGCAATTAAGAATTCAATTATTTCTAATATAGCTTATATAACATAGTTCTTGTGCAATTTATACTTCAAATTGAGCGCTATAAACTTTCAATTATCCGCCGAACCGCAAATCATAAAATATATGTGCATATAAATCCATTTTGAGGGATCAGAGAAGGTAACCGCTAACAGCATTCGACTATATAAATATTCAAGTGAAATGCAACAAATTGTCAACAAAAAATAATAGGAATAGTGACCGCAAATTGAAAAAACATCCCGGGGAAGAGATATATAGAAGGGAAAATGTCATCAAAACAACAGAGGAATAGCAGCAAAAAATCGAAATCAGGGGACAGGTTCTCCATTGAGACGTTTATCGATGGGAAATAGAAACGAAAATGCCAGCGAAACAGAAACCAATATATAGATATAGATATAGAAATGGAAATGGGAAATAAAAATGAAAATGGAACCGAAATAAAATACAATAAAAGGTGGAAAAGTTGAATGGAGGAACCACAGAAACAACAAAAATTGGCATGCTAAAAGGATCACACCGTAGATTGCTCTGATTGTCCGGTATTTAAATTCAATATTCCAATTCCCCTTGCCACTCACTCAGCCGAGCTTCATCCTGTCTGTCGCTGTCCGTTGCCCGGCTGTCGCATAAAATAAGCAAATTAACATATTTTATTTGCACTATGCTATTATATTTAATAGGATTTTAATGCGCGGTAACACGACCGAAAGCGTGCATTTCAATAAATTAAAAGCCCGGAGCACCGGGCACCGTAACACCGGGCACCGTAACACCGTCGCCGTGCCACTGGAGCACCGAAAATTGCAATTTCATGAACTCTGCCGTGCCGGGAGCACTTCATTAGCGAGCTGGATTGAAGGGGCGTGGCTTGGGACAGGGTTTGAGTTGGGAGGATAGGATAGGGTAGTATAGGATAGGATAGGATAGGATGAGATGAGGCGAGGCGAAAGCTAATTGCTAAATCAAGCCGCCTCGCTTTGCCTCGCCTCACGTTGACTGACAGCCCGGCAAGGGGGCAAGAAATAGCAGCCAGCAGGATGCCGGGATAGACCAATGGATAACCATCGGAGTGAGCTGTCCCTCCTGGCGCCGCTCAGGGTACAATTAAATTATGTGCTACACGTGCCCAGGACACCGGGGACACTAGCCCACTGGGCGGTGGGGTGTTAGAACTATGTAGCTCTCCGAATGGAATGCCTTTTTTTTTTTTTTTTTGTTACCAGCTTCAACTCTGTGCCTCCTTTGCCATGTACATGGATGGGCTTGTTGTTACAACTCATTAGTTTCGCATGGCAACCGCCGCCGCCAAGGATCCATCCCCGCAATCCTTTGATGCAGACAAGAGTCTGGGATAGCAGAGGCTTTTGGATGGCCACTGGAAATGTTGTAGCCACTTGTGTCTGCTCTTCTCCATGTCTCCGAGTCTCCCGGCCTCCGAGTCTCCGTGCCTCTGTGCCTCCATCTCGCCATGTCTCCCGTGTCAACGTGTTGATGATGGGGCCACGGCAAACTAGAAAAATGCACGAAGATGGCAGAGCCAAAGAGGGCAGGAAAACAAGTCAAGGGTCGTCCCCAGACGTGCCCGTTTTCGGTGGCAAAAAAAAAAAGTCCCACCAGCATCCGCACACTTATTCAACCCAAAGGCTGCGGTTTGCTTGGAGCTTGTCACGCCTAGACATGGTCTTCCCCTCACCAACTCCAGCTCGGGTTCCAACTTGGTCGCGGCAATGATATCTAGAATTAGCCAAATCCCCAAGGAACAAAAAGCAGCCTGAGCCTCCTGGTTCGTTGATTATTCCTAATTTGGACATTGGGGAACTCGTTAAATATATAAAATATAAATATATATTTGATTTGTTTTCAAACACCGAAACACTGATTTCTACCACAAGCGGCCAAGGGCCACGACATGTGTTGCGTTGCGTTCTTCCTGGACGAAGGTCCTTTCCCATCCTCCTGCCTCGAAACCCATTTGGTCCAGCCACCAGAGTTATTTGCTCATATTTAATGAGCTCCATACAGAGGCAGGAAAGGGGCCTCGACCCCTGGGGGCCACAAGGGGCTTCTCCAGGTGGTGGCCACTTCGTGTTTGGTGGTTCGCCTTGAAGTAACCACAATTAACAGACATCCAAAGGGGGCTGCGTCCGAGTTTCTCAAGTCGGGGAAAGCCCAGTGGAAAATGCCCATTTCAAAAGAGAGGCGCAAGTCTCGTTAAGCGAGGGTTGATCAAATTAGCAACAAAACTTTGCAAGTGTGCTCAACCACTCTTGGGTTCATTTCACTGTCTTTTAACTTCACAGAGAGTTAATTTACTCAGCGCCACCTTTGCCACAATCAAATAGTGGTTGAGGTCCAAGCAGCAAGTCTTTTAGGAAATTTATTAAGACTCTTAACCGGGGGTTAAATATATTTGTTTTGAATTTTCAAACAATTTCGCAAAACTATCCCATAACATTTGATAATGTTGAAAAATAAGCCAGTTAACTATATTTTTAAGCAAACAAATTTTTCTTGAAACAAAAAAAAATATCAGAACTATTGTAACCGTTAACCGAAGGTTAAAAATATATGCTAAGGTTAGTATTAAATTTCAAGTAAAATTAATTACAGAAATTATGAAATATATCTTAACTAGATGATATATAAAAGATCAACTAGTTATTATCAAATGTTAAGATTAAAATGTGAAATCATCTTAACCAGAGGATAAATATTTAGTTTAACAAATATTTTTCAACAGAATTAAGAAACGAAAATCATTGGATAAATATTAACTTTTTTAAAGAAATCTCCCACAACAGAAATGATTTAACCACACGACAAATATGCAAGTAATATCCAAAGGATACTTATCGTTTAACCTATGGCTTATTTTATTTGTAAATCCATCTAATTTTATTGCAAGGATATTCTGCTAAGAACCATTTTATGCTTGGTTATAAATAGTTTCCCCATGGCCCCGCAGATTTGTGCCATTCCAATACATTTCGTGGACAACAAGTTGCTGGTCACTCTCGCTCCCACCACTTGGAAAAAACCAATCGCCAGATGTTGCAGAATTGTGTGTTGCCTGTTGTGTTTGCTGTGTGGGCGTCCGAATCAAATAACCACCGAAATATAAACTTATCCCGGTTAATATACAACCCAGGCGCTGTTCCGTGGTCTAAGAAGAAAAGGTTACGGGTGGAAAGGTAAAGTGGCAATGGCTCCTGGCCCTTACCCTTACAGCGCCAGTAAGAATCCAATAAAAATGCTTGCGACAATAACATATTACAACATGCCTTCCATAACAATGAACCCTTCGAGCCGTCGAGCCTTCGAGCCGTCGAGCCTTGGAGGAGGGGCCCTGGCCCCTGGCCCCTGGGTTGGTCTCCGGGGGGGCTGGGGGCTTAGGATGTGGAGTTTGTTTGGGCTACGGTTCACCGTGCTCCTGCTTGTCCTTCAGGACACATGAAAATGTCAATAAAGGTCGCCCGATGTTGTTGGCCCAACTCCGCAAAGTTACGCACTTTACGCCAAAGCACCTGAAGCGATGGTAAGTTTACCTGTCCCAGTGTCCAACGCCAGCTCCTCCTTCAGCTCCACCTCCTGCTACCCTCCCTCCCTGCTCCTTCGCTCTCGTCCTGATTGGCTTTGGGAGTGACAAACACACAGAGTGGGGGGCGCGTCGTGAATCCCTTCCTGGAGCTTGCCTTATTTATTACTTTCGGCCACTAATTGACAGCAATTTACCGACCAAAGAAGAAGAGTTGGCCCGGCCAGCACACACTAGGCCAAATAAAATAGACGTAATGGAACCCAAGTCATCGCGTGCAGGGGATCATTTGCCCCGCTTTTCCACTTTTCCACTTTGCCATGCCGCTTCCTCGGGGCTCTCTTTCCCATTCTGTGTATCTGTGGGCCAGCAACAGCGACTTACTTCATAATTGACAGCTAATTTCGTGCGTTTATTGCTTCACCTCGGTTATTAATATTTATGCGAAGCGAAAAGCATCGACTTTCCTTCTTTTCCCCCGAGTAAGTGTTATTGGAAAAACGCAGAGACAACAGCCAAGCTGGTTGATGGTCAAGAATTTCCACTTCTTGGCGCTGGAATAGAGATTAGAAAAGCTGTCTAAATAGAAATAGAATAGAATACCCTGCAAGAGTATACAAAATTACAAGACTGTCCAATCTAATGACCAATGTTTCAAACAACTTCAAAAGTTCAAAGGTTCCGATTTCCAATATAATTTGTGGCAAATGACAAAACAAAAATCATGACCACTAGAAATGTAACTTAAGTCTTGGGCGACCTTTCACTAAACTGCTCATTTTCCAATGACAGCTAATCAAGAAATTATTGATTGAAATACATAAGTATATATAAACATATTTCGATGGCTTTAAGCACCCCAAACCCTCGATAGTTTTCCATTATTTTGCGTGGGAATTTACCATAAACTTTATTCCAGGTTAAAACCCCCAAGAAGTAAACCTTTTAAAGCAGACATCTTTTGTAGGATTTGCCGGCAAGTCCTTTCAAATTATATCAGAATAGCTATACAATATACGCCACTTTCAGTTCTTGTCGGGCTTTTGTTTCATTTTGGCCCAAGCAATGCTGTCATCACGTTTGATAGACGCTAACATTTTATTGGCGTCAGGATGATGATGGAACCAAACTCAATTTAGCCTCACGGTAAATTTACCTTCAACATTTCGACTGAAATTACCCTTCGCATGAAGTTCTTTGCTCAGCCGAAAAGCACAATTGCCGCATGCCTCATTTTTCGCCGAGAGATGTAACGATTTGGGGAAATCAGACCGACTCTGTTTATTCATCGATGTGGATTCAGGGGGCTGCTAATTGGTAATCTTATACAAAAACGAATCGAGTTGATTTGAGTTGCGTTGCGTTGAGTTGAGTTGAGTTCAGTTTACCCCCGAGGGCATTCGGTGCGAGGATGGAAGGTGACAGAAAGGTCCCTCTATTTATGTTGTAATAAAATATTGACATACAATAAAATCTGCACAGCGAGAGTAAGGGAAATTGTATTTAATGATTTTATTACGGCATTTCGCTGGATTGGTGGCAGGTTTTATGCGATAACTTTCTATAGACACTGGCAGGCGGCATACTGACATAAAAGTACCAAGTACACAGCTCTCGGATGCGTAGTGCTCACTTCCTTCTATATAGATATATATATATATATATTATTTTTTGGGCCAATCGTCCATCCGTCGGACGGCCACTGGTGAAATGACAAATGTAAATGGCTTTGAAAGCCTATAAAATAAGAAATTCCAAGGGCCATTTGTATGTCTGCGATTGTTGGCGACAGAAAGCCTCGAGAGCTGACAATTTTTCGCCAAAAACCGTAGAGAGGAGCCCTGCCAATGACGATGATGAGGCTGACAGCCGGCTGAGTTGAGCCAGAGTTTCGAGTGGAGCCAGTCACTCCACTCCACTCCACTCCGCCCTCAAATTGTTTTTCACATTTTCGTATGCCAATCGAGGAGAAGAATAACAAACAGTCAAACAGTTTCCCCCCCGTTTCTAGATAGAAAGAGACAAGGACGAATAAACTTGAAATGACATTTGCAAAAATTTTAATGACAAGACAAGATTAATCAATACAGGACACCACCACACACCCAACACCCACTGTGTGTCTTTTTCTGCTGACAAACAGGAAAAAATATACGTCGCCCTGCAAAAGAAAAGGCTCGCTCATTCGAGTGTTGTTGGTGACTAAAAAAAAAACACACACACACAATAAAAACAACAAAAAAAGAGGCAACAAAAAATAGCAACAAACAGGACGACGACACGCACGCATACAAAATATTTCCACACAGTGCCTAGGAAATAAGTTAATGGGTTGGAAAAGGTGGCTCCGTATCCGTATCCGTAGTATCCGCCCGCACAGACTATGTATGAACATGGCCGAGCCGAGAGCTGGGAGCTGGGAGCTGAGCTGGCCAATATTCATGGAGTCTATGCGTCGAAAATCCCAAAAAAGTACGTAAGGGCCTAGAGCGATTATTGGTTATCGGATGTCTAAATGATATTTGTGTTCTATAGGGCCCGCAGGAATTACTTGTTGTCGAGGCTTTCAGCAGGATAAGAATATATACCAAAAAGGTAGATGTGTGTATTAAAAATATATAAAAAATAATATAAGAAAAATAAACAAATAAATAAATAAATAAAGAACCAAATAATAAAATAAATATACAAATTAAGAACAAAATAAACAAAACAAAACGATTATTAGATTGAAAAAGATAGAATAAACAAATACCATATAGGAAGACATTGATAAATCGCGGATTTCGATAAAAATTTATATTTTAACGTTGCGATATATAAGCGGCCGATCTTTGCTAAAAAATCGAACACATAAAATTTTAAAAACAAATAAATCAAATTAATTAATTAATTTTTTTGATTATTTTTTGATAATACAGATATTTTAGTTTACTGTTACAATCGCTTTTTTTCTATATTTACAAATTCGATATATTATGCTTGCATTTTGTTCGATAATTTTTGGGAGGTTTTACAATAATAGCAATTTTCTATAACCAAAAAAATAAAAACGATTTTATAATCTCTGTTTTTATTTGCAATAATTTTTAGGATAGTTTATTAAAATATTAATATTATGTCACAAGATTATTATACGTAAAAAGCAATATTTTTCGATATTTAAAATTTCAACATATCAAAGCTACCATATTTTCTGTAAAATAATGAATGAAATGTGTAATTCAATATATTATATTAGAATATTTCTCTCGATATATTTACATACCTCAAAACATGTATAAATTAATAAATAACCAAAAATAAATATTTAAAAATACAAATTTCTTGGTAAAACAAAAAACAATTCATATTATATAACAATATACCTTTATATACACTACCCGAAGGTAAGGTATACCCGCATTCAGCATACCCAAACATTGCCTATAAAAACGGTTTTACACTCTGCGTGCATGATAAAAGGGTTTTTAGCAGAAACCGGAGAGAACGGGAAGGCTGGGACCTCATGGTGTCCGTGCTTTCTGCTTTCGTGGCAATTGTTTAAAGGCATGACAAACCAGAATAAATGGCACAGAGAGCTGTCACAGAAAGGAGCCAGGAGCCAGGAGCCAAGAGCAGCGAGGAGCCAGGAGCCAGGAGCCAGAAGATATGAGGAGCAAAAAGCCAGGAGCCAGCAGCTGTGAGTGGCTGTGAGGAGCAAGGAGCAGATGGCTGGCTCCAACGCATCGATGGAATAATGGCCTTAACGGGATGTGTTCTCGCACAAGTCGCTCGCTGTCTGTCTGCCTGTCGCCTCTCCATTCATTGCCCCATTCATTCAAAGCTAAAATGTTGAAACTGCTGGGAAACAAACGCGTTGACAATTTACTGACCTGCAAAGATACCAAGAAAATGGAAAGAAAATGGCGTGTTAGTCCAGGGTAATACTGCATACGCGTCTGCAAACTACATACTATACAAGCCAAACATCCAGAGACAGTCAACGGAGCATTAACTGGGCTCTCCGGCAGCTCTCTCTCGGACATCCCCGCTGGGAATGTGACTTATCCAAAAAGCCACGGGATAAGTGCCCCAGAAACGGAATGAATACATATATGTATATGTATGTATGTATAAATAAATAGGAGTGTGGGGAAACCAAAAACCAAATAGCAAATCGAGCTGCTACTTTGTGTTTATCCCTTTTTGGATCTGTGAGACTTTTGTTTTCAATTAGACTCAGCTTTCGATTGCTCCTCCCCGGCTTCCCCCCTTCTCACAGCCCTTTTTCCGGCCATCTCTGATTAGAGCCTTAACCCTATGGCTTTGTTCTCGATTGTCTCAACGAGCTAACGAAATGGCGGCATTTAGATAACTATTTCGAAAATTGATATTGTGTTGCTTTGAATTGTAATTGTGGGACTAGCGAAAGGAAGAGAAAATTACAGAAGAAATAAGAACTAAATCCGACAATTAGAGGGGATTTCCCTATTGTCTTTCTCTCTTATAACAAAATATTTAACAAACGAGAGAAGCCTTAGGCGTATACTCTTTATTGTTTATGCAAAATGAAATAGAACCCGAAGCTATTTTCAATTCCTACTCACATACCAAAATTCAGATCAATTGGACAAAATGAAAGAGAAAAATTTTAGATTTGAAAAGCTTAGGGTATTGCATGGTAGTTCCTTATCTTTTTTGTTTGTTTTTGTTGTTTTCCAACTAGGCTAAATTTCCTGTGATGTCCAGTCAGGGATAAAGGAAAAGCCATTCATCAGAGAATGTCCCCTGAACGCACCGTGATGCCTACTTGTGCCTAATGCTTGTGAATTATGCACTTCAAGAAGGTCTTATTACCAGGCACTAGCCCGCAGTTATAAGCCAAAGGACCTCGGTAACCCGAAAAGAAGGCACGAAGCTTAGCCAGGACTTGGACTTCGGCTTTGAACAAAGCAAAACGAACATGCTCTGCTTTGTGGTCATTTGTCCAGAATTCAAGAAAATGAGAGACTTGGCCTGGGACTTGGTCTGCGGAATAATGGACTGAGAGTGGGACCAAGAGTGGGTCTTGGACTAAGAGTGTGAGTTCCAGAACTTGGACTTAGACTGGGGACTGGTAACGGCGTGACTAACGAGTAAAGTAAATGGAAAATGACGAAGGAGGAAGGAGGACAAAGGCGAAAACCCAGACAAAGCGCAGAGGAAAAGCTTAATAATAAAACACTCCATCCAGCCAATGAAAACATTCCCGACAACGCACTCTTGTACTTAAATTTTTATTTCCTTTAAAGTTTTTTTTTTTATTATTTTTTTTCTTGTGTAGTTTTGGGCCTTTTTTATGGTTCTGGACACTTCCTCAATCTCAACCCGTTGACGGGGGTCTTTGGGCCATCATCATCATCATCATCGTTTCAACGATGACGCATGTTTGCCCTGAACCCGGACGAAGAAAGAAAGAACGCGGCCAAGATGAGGGAAAAGCCAAAAAGTCAGGGCCAATAATAACAAAACGGCGGCGTTTGAGAAAGACAAGAGAAACGGGTCACAAAAAAACACAAAAAAAAAAAAAAGATCAGTAAATGCAAAATGCCGTCGTCGTTGCTGTCTTCGTCTTCGTCATCGTCATCGCCGCCTTCTCCCTCTCCAATGTCCATTTATTCGTTTTGCGCCACTCCAGTGACCTGCAGTTTGTCATTTTGATCTCTGTGCCTGGCCAGCTCCAGGGAAGGGTAGCGGTCAGAGGAGCAGAGGAGAGGAGAGGAGAGCCAGCTCTCGACAACAATGAAAACGAATGCATTTCGAACTCTGCGCGCAAAGATATGAAATTATTTTTTATTAGTGGCCGCAGGGACGCAGTCAAAAAATAAAGCCAGCAAAGGAACGCAACAAGCGAAGAAAAGCGGTGAAAAGTGAGGGGAAAATGCAGCAGAACCTGCTGCCATCCAATGCCGCATTTATTTCATTCCTTTTTTTATCCCATCACCGAAACTAAGAGCTTTCCCTGTACTCTAAATAAACAATTTTAATTCGCACAACTAAGAAGTCGAGATGCCGAGTGCACAGTGCATTTATTTTGATTTCTTTAACGGAATCAAGTTAATGAGCTTAGGAATGTCTAGAAAGTCTCTGGAGCATTTAAATCTCTTTTAATAAGTCCAAAAATAATTTATATAATGTTAAATTATATTAAAAATTTCACTCCTTTAAGACAGCCTCTCAAGAGATTTATAAGCCCCAAAAACTAATCGAAAGAATATCAAGTAGGGATTTTCTTATTTCAGTCTAAATATATTTCACCCACAAATTTTCCTACCTTCTGGATTATTTTTCTCTTAGTGCACTATAAGGTCCAGTGGCAAAGGAAATGAAATGGAAGCAAGTTGCTTGTTAGTGCAACAAATTACTCAGAAAGAAAAGGGACAAGTTTAGAAAAGTCAGACAGTGATAACCGGAGAAGCAGCAGAAGGGCTGGTGTTGGCGCGCACATGAAATTTTTCTTTTACCAACCTCCCCTCTGTCCCCCCTGTCCCCCTCTGTCCCGCTCTGTCCTTCCAACTGACCAAATGACTAAGAAAATTGCTTGGTCAAGCACTTTGCCGGCTTCACTTTTATATTTTATGACATTTCAGCTTTTCCTCCGCCAATGTCCATTGTCATAGTCGTTGTGGGTTGGGTTGGTGTCGTGTCCCCGTGTTGCATGAATTGTTCTTGCCACATGGCAGTACGCAGTACATACCGCTGGTACTCAGTTAGCGGATCTAAAGATTTACCCCGAAACATTTAACCAGCTGAGAACAACTTGGCTGACACGAAAAGGTACGAAGAGAGCGGAGTTTTGTTTTTGTCACTTGTCTGTGGATAACAAAGCTCTTTAAATGCATGACGTCAGGGCCTGGCAGAGTTTGGAATCTGTATGTGTGTGTGTGTGTAGAACCCATTTAATATGAAAAACTTGTGTCATGAGAGAAGACGAAGCATTTTTCATAAATCTGATGGAGTTACTCAGGGAATAAACCAAAGAGATGACACATCATCACAGGGTTTACTTAAGGCAGAATAATTCAAGGCAGTTTCAACAGATTTACTTTATTTATACCTTTTTATTTCATTTCATTTGATTTTATTTACGAATTTTGTTTGATTCTCCAGGGGAACAAACAACTCTAAAAATAGTTTTTCTTTGCTTTTGCTAAACCTGAAAATAGCATCAAAAACTTGCAAGCTAATCGACAAAATTCAAATGATTGCCGAATGTTTTCCTGCGAGTCATTTTCTATATTCATGATGCTATTCTTTCCACCCCCCTCCTTTTTGGGGGAGGACATTTCGTTGCTAATTGGTAGCAGTAGTGTCCATTCCCATATGGAGCAGCTTAGGAGTTAAAAGCACTCCAAATCCAAATCCACTCCAACGGAGAGCAGTGGCTGAAATAAATTAACACGAGCTGGAAGAGCTGGCCAAAGCAAAGTCAGAGATTGCTGGACGACAGGACTCGACGACTCACCTAGATATAATCGAGGACGACACACGGAGGCATGATGCGGTGACCAAGCAAATCCACATTCCACATTCACAACCCACACCCAATCAGAGTCGAGTCCCAGGGATGCAGAGATGCTCATGTTCAGGCTCATGGAATAGGCTCCTGCTTCTGCTCCTGCTTCTGCTCTTACTCCTCTTCCTGCTCCTGTCTTTGCTCTCATATATCCTTGCGAAATCGGTTCTTGTCATCGCAGCAAATCTCTGATGCTCGGTTGAAATCTCAGCTCTGGCTGGAAAATCAATTTGCGAAACCTTGGCATAACCATTTTCACACTGAAGTTGTGCCACAAACTTTTGCTTTGCATTTTAAATATGTATGAGGTTGGTTTTATGTTTATGCACACACACACATTCTGCTGGGAGCTGCTCCCCAGCATCCGATACGAGAGGCATTGCAGTGAGGCTACAGCTTCCGCTTCAGCTTCAGCATCAGCTCCTCCACGCACCGATTTTTTGCTCGAATAAATAAAAATCAAATGCGTTATGAAAATTTACTCTCGCCTATCTCTCTGACACGCGGCGGGGGCGGTCTGGAAATAAGTTTGGCGAATTTTCGTTGGCGCTTCGATGGAATTCTCTCTGACACATCGACACCGCTCCAACACCATCGCTACCACCACTGACACCACCGCCGCCATCAGCACCACACGCCGACGCTACCACAGCACTTGCCAGCTCATGCGAAAAAAACGAAATAACGAAACCAGAAGAGGATCAGGAACAGGAATAGGAAGGAGCTTAGTGTCGGCGAATCGAAACTTGAAATACCCTGTATCCTGAATAAATACCAAAATTCTGCCAACAAAAAATTTAAAAATAAAACGAATGAAATATAGACACAGCAATCGCTTAGATATATAATTTAGATTTGATATTATTTTATATAACGTTTAAGAGTAAGCTACAAAAAATAAATATTCAATTTTTAAACCGATTTCGAGGTCTAAAATATTTTATTGCACACTTTTCTGTTTTTTTTAGCGATTTTAAATCTTCAATTTAAAAAGTACCCATAAAAATAAAAGTACAAAATGTACTTTAAATTGTTCATCTTAAATATTTTATTGCATACTTTTCTACAGGCTTTTTAAAAAATTTAAAATCTCTTATTTAAAATGTGCTACAAAAAGAAATATACAACTTGTACTTGACATTTGATATTTTATTGCATATTAACACACAAAAAAATATATATATAAAAAATAACCCAAAAAAAAAAATATTTACAAAAAATAACACACAAAAAATAAAAGCAAAATAACAATATTTCATTGCGTACCTTTTGCCAACATTTTAAAAGATCTTAATTCCATTGGGTAAATATAAAGTAAAATAAATAATAAAGTACACACAAAAGAATAGTATATTTTATTAAATACTTCCATTATAATGTAACGACCTATAAAATTCCTAAATACACGAATATCCATTCCATAGTTGCCTCGCATCGATGTAAGTGAAAAGGAAATACTATAATAATAGAAAATACAATAAGTGCTGAATTGAGTGCAAACTGAGTGAAATAATGGCGAAATAAATGCAATTATTTTATGAATAATTAAATATAATTCATTCCGTTTGCCCTACGCTTCGTTTATGCCCTGGCTGAGGGAAGAACCGAGAGAAGCCACCACCTCTTTCGCCTCCCCCAACTCCTTGGTGAGCCTCCTCAGTGACCGACCCACCCGTTCCCTGTAGAGTTGGCCATGTCATTAGCCGCCACTTTGTTGGCCCTCCTCAACCTTTCTCTCTCTCTCTCTCTGTCTCTCGCCTCCACCCAGATGGTATTTGGTGGTCCCCCTCAACTGGCAATTTAATTAGAGGCTAGAAATCTGTACCAATTGCACCAGCAGCGACGCAAATCCAATAACAAAAGCAGGGGGAGCAGGAGGAGCAGGAGCAGGAGTGACCCGGCTAACCCGGCGCCAAACTAACCTAAGCAAAACCCATCAGCTTAGGTACTAAGGGAAAAAGGATGGTTTGTTCTCTCTGGCCAAGGGAAGGAAGGTGGCAAGATGCCGGCATTATTGGAGGAGCATCGGCCTATGGTTTCAATTCAATTGAGTGAGCCAGCAAGCAAGCAAGCAAGGAGAGCAAGCAACTGGGAACTGGCAGACTGGGAGCCCAGAAACCGGAGAACTGGAGCTGAGTAGCAGCTCAAGTTTTTGGCCTGTCACGCCCCGGCCTCAACGTAAATCGCTGCCCGATCCGAAGGCCCGGCACGTAGCAAACTTACGTACGCCGGGCCCACAGGCCCAGAACTCGTTAAAAGCGATTCTTGTGCCTGCTCTCCCTGTCACAGCTGTTGTCATTGTCGCTGCGGCTGTCGATGTGGAAGTGGAAGTGGAAGTGGAATGGCAGAGGCAAAGGCAAAATCAGAGGCAGAGGCAGAGGCAGAGGCAGGAAAAGAGGAAGTGGAAGTGGAATTGTAGTGCAAGTGCAAATGTCGAGTGTCTAGCCTCTGCCACATCCACTTGCAATCCCACTTGCATCGCCACTTGCTCTTTCGCCACTACCAAACTCCCCCGGAATACCCATTCATAATTGAATAATTCCATGCAGTGTCTCGCTGCACAGTGGGGGCAACACTACAAATTCAGGGCAAAAAAAATATATATATGAAACAAAACAAAACTAATGTCAAGTAGGTCAGCCAGCTGCTACCAAAATAAATTCCATCAATATTGAAGTAACATTTTATTTCTACAAAAACCTGCAAATATTTTGGAAATTTGAATAAAAATACAGAGAACAGTGGTAAAAAATGAAAATATCAGCTCAAATTTTGGATTACAAAATAAAAATAAACAGAAAACTGTTAGAAAAACAAACTCTACACATCGTCGGAAATAAATACCAAGCGATAAGGCTCAAAACAACATAAAACACACACATTTATGTCCGCTTTGGTCACACTATTTTGAATAAAATTAAAATTTAAAGCCCAACCCGGTTTTTTTCATTTTCATAATAAAAGTATATAATCTCTCGATCAGCAATATAAATCTCTTTTGAATATAATGCAATATATATGTTATATATAGTATATAGCCTAGCTTGCAGCTTTCCTCAAACATATTGTATAAATTGTAGCTGTTAAGACAAGCTCTCAGCTTGAAATTCAGTGTTTTATATTATTGACAATTAAAAGATATAACCGACCGGTTAATAAAAATTAAAAATACAATAAATCATAAAATAGTATAAAAAGTATATATTACTAACATATTTTTCTCTCCCTGTCGCACAATTCCCCACTAGTCAAATATACCCCAACCTTTTCAGAGCACTCTCAAAATTGCATGCATTTATTAAAAGTTATTTTAAACTTTCATATATACGTTATGCACATAGCTATATGTACATATATATTCCGGTGTGTAAGCGCCTGGCTAATTGAAGGGCTAAATGTCAAAAATTAATGAGCTTTGCGCATGTTGATTTTTTCCGTATACCGGCTGATGGGCAAAAGTATAATGAGCTGGAGAGATAAATCAAATGAGTTTGGGAATGTCAAAGAAATTATGAAAGTTTTAACGATTAGAAGGATGAAAAATGAATATTAGTTACGCTCAACAAGAGATAATTGCCGTGTTAATATGTATTGTCTGCTTTTCTGGAAATCATTCCCTGTGCAAACACAATCATTATTGGCATACTGACTTTTGAATTGAATCCTTTCCTGCCTCATCACCACACATGGCAAATCAAGAGAGCATTGGCAAAATGTTCGCTCGAGATCATAATTGAAACTGTCAACAAATTTGCACATCAGGGCTTAAATGGTATTTGATGGCTCAGCCGAAAATGCTGACATGACTTGGACCAAAGTCGTCTCTGCTTCCCACACCCATCATCATCCTCCCTAAATCCTCTCCCGGTTCAAGCTTTCGCCTCCATTCCTGCATTTCTTCATCCTCTATCCCCGCGCCCAACCGGAAGGAGGAAAGAGTTTCCTCTTCTTGGCCACCCAAAAAGTTGGTCTCTGCGTCTGTGGCGCCATAAAAATAAAACCATAACGACAACAATTTCATGGCTTTGTTTACATCTCTCGTCTTGGCATTCGTCCTCCTCGAGCATATATCTATCTATCCACCACTTTGTTGTCATTGCCTGTCTGTATGTGCGGGTATGTTGTCGCCCAGAAATCTTTTGTCTTTTAATTTCTGTGTTTGTTTGCGGCATCTCCCGGCAAAAGTTCAATCAACCACGCCTCAATCCGTCGTCATCGTCATCGTCCAGAGTTTAATTATCCACTTGAAAGCACCTTCCTCTCTCATTCACTTTAGCCACTCTCGGTTTCAGGGATTGGTATTATCTGGGATGTAGCATCGAGACTTGTGCCAAGATACTACATTTTTATGGTTTTCTATCTTGAGATGGCTGCCCATAAATTGGTTAAGTGTTACCTTAGAGTTACATGAAGGAAGAGTTTCAAAAGTTCACCTTCACCCTGAGTAGAAAGTATTTATATAATTTACTCATAGGTCTACATATTTAATAAGAAAATTCTGCTTAATTTTAAATGAAGTATTATTTAAATTACAAAAAATTATAAAAAGCATATTTTGATAGGTAAGGAATAAAATATTTATACAATTTACCTATAGACACACCTATTAAATAGGGAAATTTATATCAATATTAAATGTATTATTATTTAATTTACTTAAACTTCATTAAAAAACCTATTTAAAAACACAAAATCCCAGCAGTGTAGAGCTTCTTTAAACTTTTGAGACCCTAATGTGGCACAACATTTGGCAGCGTTGCGAGCAATTATCTCTAGAAACAACGAAATTATGCAAATTTTGGCAGGAGAAGTTGCCTCATTCCCGCATGCCGAGAAAGATTATTAAAAAAATACTATATAGACAGCCACTTGAGGCTGTCAGGCTCTTCAATTAGAGCTCATTAATGTGTGTGTGTGTGTGTGTGCAGGATGCAAAATATTGTTTCAGGGGAATCTGAGAATCCAATGGAGGAGGGTCCGCATTTTTGTTTATAATTTTCATGTGTTTTTTACATGTAAAACAGATCAAAGAAGCTGAGGAATTCCCGGCTTTGTGTGTGTGTGTTTGTGTGGCCTTTGAACCCAACAAAAAATGTGTTTAAATACTGGTAGGTACTCAAGCATAATCTATAAATACAGAGCTTCCAGCTTCATTTTTTTATTCTCTGCCTCAGGTCTCAGGTGTAATGTGTGTGTGGGTTTCCCGAGTTTAAGTGCCGCACTGGTCGTTGCATTGAACTTATTACGCATACGCCGTGTGGCCTGCATGGATATTTAATGCCCTGGCAAATGAAGCCAATGTGCAGAAAGTGACACAAACGACTCCAGCAGCACTTAAAGGCAATCAATGAAATGCATATCCTCCGAGTCCTGGCCGGTCCTGGCCTCAATTCGACTTAAGGTCCCAGAGTCCAACCGAGCTTGTTACTTATAACTCACTGGAGATAGAGACAGAGACAAAGACAGAGAGACAAAGAGGGAGGAAGAGCTACATGTGCATGTGGAATTGCAATCCACCTTTGGACCCCTGATCCCTGGTCTTGGCTTCTAGCTGAATGAGTCCTTGTTCGAGGGGGCTACTCAAAGGTCCCTCTGCCACCACTTTTTCATCTTAATTAATTTATGCATTTCACCTAATTCCCAAACCCTTTACGTGCTCAGAGCCTAAGGCCTAGCCGAAGCAGGTTACCATAATTTGCCTAATTGACCAGCACCCCAAAGTGGATAAAGCTCTTCACACATTTGTACAATTTCGCAAACTGAAATTTGAACATTTAATGCGAGCAAATATCAGTAAACGAAAGGTGGCAAAATGGGAGTTATCTCTGATTGGTATTTGCACAGAACCGAAGGCTTTGCCCAAGTGTCCAAGTTAGACAGCTCTAAAACCCTCAAAAACTGATCACTATTTGAGTGTTTTTGCGGTAAAAGAGTTCTTGTTCCATGAAATAGTATATGTAAAAGGCTAGATTAGTTTAAGACCTTTTACCAATTAATAGGGAATAATGGCTATTTGTCCAGCTTGAAAGCATACATAATTATACACACTACTATCCTACTATATATATACTCTATATATGTATATAGATCCTTGTGAACTTTACAAATGCCACATGGGATAAGCCAAAGGAATGGCTTTGGAAAAAAGTAGAGAGAGAGAAAGAGAAAAAGAAAATTCCTGGCCACTGTCCATTCAATATCTTTGCCAGCCTCCATCCAGCCTGCATCCAGTCCTGGTGTCCAATTGCTTGCTCTGCGGATTGTTTGCGGTTTCATTTTGCACTCTCGTGCCAGCACTTTGCCTTTAATAATTATTTATGCATATCTCTGGCTGAAGGCAGGGAGGAGGCCGAAGACCAAGGCTAAACTTGGCCACTGGACCAGGCTAAGAGAGGAGTTACGAGACAGAGTTGGAGATGAAGATGGAGATGGAGATGGAGATGGAGATGGAGATGGAGATGGAGTCAGAGTCAGAGTCAGAATCAGAGCCAGAGTCAGAGTCAGAGCCAGACCCAGTGGGTCCAGTCGAGTAGCACTAAATCAAATAGTGTTGCCATCAAACATGCAACGAGCCGTGGTATCCAAGTAACCGAGTATCCGAGTATCTGGACGTGTGCGTACCTCCGTATTTTGCACAAAGCTATATATATAAATATCTGTGTCTGTATCAGCATCTATGGCACATATCGGTTAGCCGTGTTAATATTTGCTTGCGTTTTACATTGTGTGCTCACTGGGCATGGCCGGCGACAACGATTGCGACTGCGACGGCGACTGGGACTGGAACTGGCACAGCACAGGCACAGGCCAGAGTGGAGCTGCACTGCAGATACACAGATTTAAAGATACAGATACAGATACAGAGATACGAGGCAACAAAATGGTTGGTCTTTGAACGGTTTTCATGTTTTGTTTGGCTTTTAGTGCCGGCTCAGTTGTTGCCTTTCACCAATACAATTACAAACAAAAGCATTAACACAAACATGACCAAAAAGCACAGAGACACAGATACAAATACAGATACATATACAGATACAGTTGCAGTTTGAGATAGAGATATGAGCAAGTAACTAACAGTTCAAGGCAGCCTTTGTGCCTTTGCCAAAGTCGAAATGTAAATACATAGCTCAAAGGCATCTAGGCAAACATTTTGCATTCGCAATCCCTCCCGCCTAATGATCTCCATTAACATATCTCCATCTGTATTTGTTTCTGTATCTGCATCTGCACATCTACATCTACATCTCCATCTGCATCTCCATCTACATCTGCATCTGCGGCCATGCATCTTGTTTTGTTTGTCCATCCAGCATTAATGCCTGCTGCTTCTGCTTCTGCTGCTGCTCCAGTTTCCACACACTGTGTTTATCCTGCTAATTTGACTTAAGTGCTGCCCACACAGCCAACGGAGACTCGTAGATGATCTTCCCTTGTTTTGCTAATTTGCAATTTTGATGCTGTTCCCCGGGATTCTTAATTTTTCATTTCCATTTATACCTGATGCACCCGCAGGGTATTATTTTGCTACAAATAGATGATGAGCTTGGGAGATTTCAAGCCATAAACATGTTGATGTTTCTGGTAACATTTACTTAGAAACATTTTGTGTGGCCTTTTAATTTAACATGATTTTTATATTTTCAGGGATTATAACATAAGAGATCATTAGAAATTATATAAAACCATCTTTGAAACATCAAAAATACATTTTAAAGCCATTTTTACTCAAAGCTAAAGCGTAATCTTGCGGTAAAAAATATAATTAACTTAAACTTGAATCAATCTTCTTAGGTTTTTTGCGAATTTGCAATTTTTTGTCACCCTTAGGGTATTATTTTAGTAAAAACAGATGATAAGCTTGGAAGTTTACAAGCAATAATACGTAGCTCAACATGTTCCTGGAAACATTTTCTTAGCAACATTTTAAAGCAATTTCTATTAAAAGCTAAAAGGTAATCTACTATTAAATTTATACAAAAAAATACTTAAACATTCTCCCAAATCCCTTTTAAAGCCCTAACCATTAATGCTCCACCGATTCTACCTGCAAGCATCGATATATCAAATGCATACAGCAATTAAAGGAGGATGGAGGCGACTGAGTCCCAATTTCACATGCTCCACGCCACAGCACACTAGGCACATAACTGGACAATGAGGGGGCGGTGGTGGCTTTGCCTACCCACCTGTCATATCACCCGAAAATGCGTGGCAAATGACTTTGCCTTTGGCTCGAACTTCTGGGTTCCCCGATATGGCCATGTGACCATGTAAAGGCTGGCCGCTGGCCGCTGGCCGGGATGGCAGCAGAGATTTATTTCATCCGTAGCCGAAGGAGAAAATTTCCACGTAACAGAGCGTAGAAATGTTTTCCCAACACGACGCCCATCTCCAACACCACACAGCGAGCACTTTGGCCATCCAATCCTCCCCAGCTTCGTGCTCCATTCTTCCGTTACTAGCCCTTGCGCCTCATCTGGTCGAGCGGCGCTGGCTAGCAGGGAAGGAGCGGAAATTACAAATTGTTGTTTACTTTGCATTTCACTCGCACCAAACGAGCGACGGATGACAACAACAACAGTGGGAGGGGAGCAGCAGGAGCAACACTAGGCACCGGGCGTAAAAAGCTAAAAACAAGAGATAGCCAAATGCAAATGAAAATACACAGACAGCGATAAAGTTTGGTCCCTTTCCAGCTGGAGAACCTAGGGGTACCCTGTACATCAGCTTAATTGGAAAGATATAGAGCGTGTATCTGGTTATATAGAGTGATAACTTGATAAATACAACTTGAATATGTATTATGGTCCAATATTGAGCTTATTATAATGCAATATATCGAAATATGTAACAAAATAGTGCCGATAACATGTCGATAGTGTTGATAAAAGATCGAGAATATCGAACTATATTAAAATAACCAATAACATAGCAATAGAACCAATAAAATATCTAAACAGATGCAGATAAAATATCGAAATAAATAATAAAATATCGATGGTGTCGATAAAAAATCGATGTTACTTATAAAATATTAAAAGAACGAATAAAATAGCAATCGTACAGATAATTGATGGAACAGATAATTTAAAGAAAAATAAATTATTAAAGTGCAAATAAAAAATCGATGGTACAGATAAAATAACCATAGTTCAGTTAAAATATCGAAAGAACAGATTTAATATCGATGTATATGTAATTTATTATGTACATTAAGCTTACTGCAATGTTTTGTAGCTCTATTTACGCCAGCAAAAAACAAAAATCGCAGTAAATATCAACATATAAAAAAAAAACGGAAAAATACATTAAGAAAAAACAATCAAACGAAAAAATATCGATATTTTAAAGACGAAATCAAAATATTCAACTAAAAAAAAATCTGTAAAAAACATTATAATAAATAATTATAATTTTAATATTACTATTATTTCAAAAGTAGACTTAGGCTCGTTCATTAGTTATTAATCCCCAAAATGAAAGATACAATACAAAATACTGATACTTTCACCCACTGCCAGTTGCAAAAGCTTTCCATTAGCATTGTCAAGTCCTGGCCAATTCGGTGAAATGTAGGCATGGTCGAAAACCCCTGACCCCCGTTGAAAATGGAACACCAAGAACAACAAAAAAATAACGCTGGCAAAGAGCTTGAAAGGACCATTGAAGGGCGTGAGAAGAGAAAATAGCACAGAACACACAGAACAACACAATGAAACACGGTGGGTGACTATTGAAATTTCGTACGGAAAATGTTAAAATCTGCCTTCATTTTTTTACATTCTCTTCAATGTCTATTGGGTCCTTAAAAAGATCTTAAAAACTCGTTCTAAACAACTTCTTGCTGTGAAGTTTCCTTTAACCTTTCTACCCACTGTAAGTAAGTAAGTACATCACCCCTTCTGCGCCCTTTGTAGTAGTTTAATGAGCTTTCCTTTGCCAATTTGCCGGAGAAACAAAATTAAAAGAAACTACAAAAAAAAAAGGTAAAAAGAATGAGTCTTAGAACAAAGGCAGGTGAAAACTTTGTTCGCATAACGATAAAACAACGAAAATGTTGGCCAAATTGGGTCAATTATTACACTCAAAACAACTCCAGTTACATCTGTTTCGCACTCTCTCTTTCAGCCAAGTTGTTTCATTGTTGTGAATAGCACAAAGTGTTGTTGCCTCACCTTTCTTTCTTCTGCCTCAACTCATGTTCCCACAGTGGGTTAAGGTGTTGCAGAGGAGGAGGGCAGGGAAAGGAGGCAATACCTCAAAGTTCAACCTTCGTTTGAGCCCGAAGAGGAGGTTGAACTGTGGAATCCAAGAGATGAATTTGTGCTTGATTTATTAGAGTTAACCTTGGGGGAAGTTATATCAGAAGAAATATTATGGAAATAATGTATATATAGGGGAATATATATATATATATATTAGAGTTAAGTAAGATTACGAGAAGTTTAATCAGAATAAAAGGTATGAAAATAATTTACTTAATTATTTTATACCCAATTTAAATCTCAAAATACCTTTTCCCTTTATAATTTTGTATCTGATAACAATGTTAGGTGTATATTCATATTGAGAGCTCCCCTTAATTGTGATTAATTGAGTAAATAAACGGCAAATTAACAGCATTCTCAATTCCATTATTTCCGCTCTTTAGGGGCGATGACTTCTTTACTAAGGGCGAGACTTTGACTCGAACATCGACATCGATATCCCGCAACACAACAAGAGCTGGAGCGGAGCATAGGTACAAAGATGTATGTATTTATTTACATACATCAAAGCGATACACTCTACTATTCTATATATACATATAGTCCGTCGGTATATCTTATAGCAAAGTAGATAAACAATTATGAGTGTACTGCAGCGGACCAAAGACCCCATTCTTTCGGCGTTCAATTCATTTGACCCGCCATCAAGTGCCGGGAGTGTGGATGGAGTCAAGTGGAGTACGATGGAGTACGGTGGAGTGGTGGTGTGGCATCGAATGTAGGAAAACTAGACACCACACTGCAGCGAGGCCCCTCCGTTGTTATTGCCAACGGAAAATAGCACACGACCAATACAATTCCGAGCGTTAATAAAGCAAGTGCAAGTGGAAAGTATCTATGAGATGTATAAATTATTGCTTTCCGCTGCCGGCAACCCTCAGAGATCGCGAGGGCGCTACGTAGTACGTACTATGTACTGTGTGTGTGTGTACTGTGTGTGAGATTCCAGCGACTTGGTTGGGTTTCCTTTTCAGTTTCAAAAGCATTTCGGAATTTTAATTGGGCTCCCCTTCGAGTACAAAAGGGAAATTGTGTGAGGCCAGAAAGAAAAAGAGTGTGAGTGCATTTGCATGATTGAGAATTAAGTACATACATATATAGGTCGTTGTCTTCTCATAAATTTCCATTCCTACCTATGACCAGATTTTCATGGGTTTTCAGCATATTCAAGGCATTATTTATGTTAATTTAAATGAAGTATATATGAAATATTAACATTTTTTATAAAATTTAGCAAGTAATTCATTTATAAGAGAGTAAAAATGTCAAACAAGTTACTCTAGATTTTTAGAAAGACTTAAATGTAATTTAGAATTTAGTTCTAAATCATAAATTTCAAGGAAATATTTTCTTTTAAATCAATCTAAAAAAAAAACTCAAGGAACTATTCTCTGTTTTCTGAATTAGAGTGTTTAATTAGGTTTAATTCTTTTTTTAGTGTGTACTTCTTGTTCTCCTTTGTTTTATGCGATCACAACATCAAGTGCCACACACAGGCTATATTTATACCCAAAAACTCACTTACTCATTCTTCTTCGCAGACCGAAGGAATGCGGAAAAGTTCAAGAACACTCTCTGGCTGCTTTGTATCTTTGTATCTTTCAGAACGCAAAAGATAAATATGGAGATCCAAAGAGAAATCTTACCTGCAAGTAGACAAAGAAAATGGATATATTTGTATAATTTAATAACAATTTTTAAAGCTAAAATTCAGTAAAAAGTCAAGGGATATTAAAGAACCTTTAGAAGGTACGTAAATGGTATGAAAATGAATAAAAATATGTATCATAATAAAATTAAACAAAAAATAAATAAATGCCGCTTAAATAATAGATTTTGTAATTAAAATAAAACATATTTTGCTAATCAATAAAATATACAACAAGTATTTACGTAGTATTTCCCATTTTACACCAGCTTTCTTATTTGTTTATTGTGATTTTTCTACCTTTAACCGCTGTTTTCCGAGTCACAAGTTCATTCACCTCCCGAATACTATAGCCTTTCCCAAGTTGTTGTTTATTTTCTGCTTAAAAAGAACTATTCCCAACTCAAATGATAAATCGCCATACTAAATGGTACTCAACTACGCAGTGTATGTATTGCACATAGTTGCCCAAAGTCAATAGTTCACAAATTTAATCAGTTACAGTCCGCAGCAAGGAGCTCGAGGAGTGCAAGGAGTGCCAGTAGTCCGCTGCCTGCAATATTAAGAGAGCAATCACGAACTTCGTCCGCCAGGATTCCGCCAGGTCCATAAGTCACGACCAGACATCCGGCTGGAAGCCGTGTGTTCTCTTCCACCGACTTCAAGGTCTTTGTTCGCCGAAGCAAACTGCCACTGCAAACTGCAGGCTGCAGGCAGCAGGCAAACAAAGCGAGGATGGAGGAGGGTGCCATTGGCACTGCCACAGTCAGTGGAAGTGCCACTGCCACTGCCAGTGCCTACCTACTGCAACTCAATTTAAAAATTGTACTGCAAGCATAATTAATTACTCATAAGTAATGCTGCGCCGCTGGCCTCGGGGGCGTTGGGCATGTAAATATTTCAGATGCAACACAAAAGTATATATTCTGTATTTTGCCACGACAACAAGGAGCAGTCGAACAACAAGGAACAACCGAACAGAAACAACGACATCGCCATCCTCATCATCATCAGCATCAGCATCGAAGGCGTGTCGCAGCCATAGAGGAAGAGTGAGGCGTGAATGAATGAATGAATCAGTGAGACGAATAAACTCGTTCTCTGCACAGTTGAATAACTGCAAAGTCGAATTAAGCACCCCAGCAAGTGTGAACATGCTCGGTTCCAAACAACAGCAGCATTGGCAAAATGCACAGCAAAAAAAAAGCACACTAAACAAATAAATATAATTAAAAGAGCTCGCTCATTCTGTTCCTCTCCCAGGAACAGACGAAATTAATCTCTCTTGTGGTTCCTCTAGTATTCGGAGAGAAAATATGCCAAATTCTTGTTGAGAGCAGCTGAAAAATACTCTCTCGTTCGTTATGGCTTGTGTAGCGTAGAAGAAAGAGTGAGAGAGAGAAATTGAGAGAGTGAGGGTGAGAGAAAGATATTGAGAGAGAGAAATGAAGAGTAAGAGAGAGACAGACACAGCCAGCGATCTGAAGAGAGCAAAAACTGTTCTCATTTTTGACTAAGCCCTCTCATAGAGCAGTTTTAAGGAAACTCTCGCGTTCGCTATTGCTTGTGCATTGTAAGCGAAGCATGTACTAGAGACCGAGAGAGAGAGTGACGGCGAGAGAAAGAAAGAAAGAGAGGGAGAGAGAGAGAGGGAGAGATCACTAATATAGGCAAATACGCTTTCTCAAAAAGCAAAAGATCTCAACAGAGCGAAAACTGCTCTTAGTCTTAAAACCAGAGAGCAGACTATGTTCTCAATCGAATCTACGGGCAACTGTTATTAATATTTCTGTAAAAATGGATGCCCTTATGTTAAATTTTCTTTAAAAAAAATTACAAGTTTACTGCGATTCTTTTTTATTATTAAAATAATAAGTTGTTGATCACATTTTATGCTGTGTGTACGCACACACAAACATACACTAGTAGAGGAAGCAGCTTGTCGAGCAGGAAGAGAATTCTCCGTTGTAGCTCCTCAAACGGCGGAATGAATGCAATTTTAAGCACGTGCTGCTGCTCCGGCTGCTCCAACTGTTCCAACTGCTCCGGCTGCCCCTTTTCTTTGCCGCCTGGCACGCCGTCGTGCTCCATGGACCGCGGCCGAAAGCCAAACGGCAGAGAGAGAGAGGGATGCGGAGAGAGGAAGGAGGAAGCCACGAAGCTACAGCTGAAACGTCATGGAGAAGCAGTGAAAATGTGGAGGGGCAGCAAGTCGTGCGTGGAAAAACGATTGCAAATCCGCACTGTAGTACGTACCATCCCCCAGCTCCATCTCCAGCTGCTTCTGCCACTGCCACTGCCACTGTTGTGTCCGTTGGCCAAACAAACAATCAAATGGCAGTACGAAATTTAATTAAAGCAATGCGAATGTAATTTAAGGTCTCTCCACCGTCTCCCCCAGCGCCTCGAGTAGTGCATCCGTTCGCATTTATTGCGCTAGCTTATCAATGACATCGATTGGTAATTAGGTACCAGAGAGTAAGCGGGAGGGAGGTAGGCTGCACGACACCACCCCCACCGGATCCATCTGTCCAGGTGAGCAGGCAGGTCCTTGCCGAGAAGTCGTAGTCTCTCGCCCTCCGTCGCCGTCATAACACGTAGCGCTCATTTAAATAAATTAATGATTTCGCCTTCTTCGGGGCGTATATATGTATGTATATACCATAAGCCCTCGATTTTTCCACAGCTACATTTTATGGCGTTCCTCTTGCGCCTCCCGCTTATCGATTCCGATTCGGATTCGGATTCGGAAGAGGACAGGTCGTGTCACATTGCTTGGCTCATTTAAGAGGAGGCGCCTGCCGCCTGCCGCCCGCCTGTGTTTTTCCATTAGCGTCAAATGCTTATCTTAATCGCTTTCCATCCCCCTGCACTTGGATGCTATACTATATATCCCAATATAGCCACCAATACCCCAGACATTCGGAGAATGCGCCATGAGGAATCGAATGCATAACGCTGTCAATTCACTTATGAATAATACATATCGATATGGCTTATTAGCCAATACCTTTGATTTCTTCATCTTGAAGGGGACGCCTCCATCTCCCTCTCCTTTTCCTTCTTCCTGGGATTGGCATTAATGCCAGGTTATTAATATGCCTGATGATTAGGCATTCGAATTGCCAAATTGGCTAGCAGCTCATGTCACAAATAACAATGACAGATGGCTGGCTAAGCGAGTGCTGGAGAGATAACAGTTGAGTTCACCTGTCTCACCTAGCTTACTGTCTGCCATCAACAGACTACACATTCTGTATTATTTAACTTTATAATTACTCTTGAGCCAAGGTCAGAGACAAGGCCATCATTTTCCATAGATAAATCACTGGATGAAATTACTTTTCTTGCCGAACCTTTCCGGAAAATCATGTGTCTTTGTGTCCGACAACTTATGTTATGTTAATTGTTTACGGTTTGTTGAGGTTGTGACATTGTAATAAGGTTTATTTATTTATTTAATATTCATGATAGATTTGAGGAATTCAGCTTGCAAGTGAAGCTGGTGTTTTCAAGTGTTTGCAAGCTCTCCTCATGCCACTCTAACTTTATTTCCCTTCTTTTGTTCGTTTTTATTCGCCACGTTTAACATATTCTGTGATGGCGCTGGAGTGTAAGGTGACCCAAGAAGCATTCACCATTTAAGAGTGGACCCACTCGGACCCAAGGACGTCAGCAAGGGATCATCTTCGAAACATGGCTGTTGGGAAAAACACAAACTACACATAAGCCGCATCGACAAACAGGCTAATCCGATTTCAGGCTTCATTTGGCCAATACGAGTGCATGTAAGTTGAAATTATGGTCACTGCTCCTGGCTGTGCTGGCTCCTCTAGTTTAAACATTGGTTCAAAGAAAAGAAAAAAGAAAAACGAGGGAGGGAGAGCTCCTCTCCCAAAGAGTGTGTGTATGTTACTCCTTCCTGCTGAGAAATCTTTCCATTTTCGGACCCATCAGGCTATTGGACACTCGGATTTCGCCACTAAGAGCACACGTACGGCTCTAAGACTATGGCAATTTTGTGCTGCCGACACTAAAATGAATACTACACTAAGAAAAAATAAGGATAATAAAAAAGAAAATTACTACACTTCTAAAAATAAGACCACAATAATGATAATAATAATAAAATTATATAAAAACCAGAACAGTAGGAAAAATTAATTTTAAAATTATATAAAGCTATACAAATTTATATAAATTAATAGGAAAAAATTTGCTTGCCTAATTTGTACGCTTTTTAATTGGTTTTAAAATATTTTGTGGTTGTAAAAATAATATTATAATACCTATTCAATATATAACTATTTTAATATTCAGCTAAGCCTCAGAATAGTTTCTCCAAACCTATAAATTTTAAAAATATTTTCTGGCTAAAATTTAAGACACCAAAAACACTTTCCTATATTCATATATATTTTTATCATTTATATTTTATACAATATTATATTAAAATTGTTGTTAAACCTTTCAATTACATTTCTTGTTTTCATTTTTAAAAACGTAAAATAATTTTTGTTTGTATGTAGAGTGTCCTTTCCTGTTATGGTTTTGGCCAAAACTACATAACATAAACATAACATAAATTAAAATAAAAATCGGATGTACCATTTAAGCTACAGAAACATATATAACTTGTATTCAGTTTTTACCAAAGAAAGTGTATTTAAACTAACTGCTTGAAGACATATAATATAGCGAATTAATATGATTCACTATTTACCAGTCTCAGGACTTTTATATGTCTTTTTTAAAAGACATATAATATGGCTTTATAAAATCATTATTATATATTTACTTAATAGTATATACATATACATATTTTTCATGTTATTTTTCACTAAATAATTCATCAGTTTCCTGAACTTAAAATATATAAATAAATAAGCTCCCCAATTTTGCAATGAAAATACCAAGAAAAATCTATTTTACTCAAAGTGTAAGCCCTCCCCCCTATTAATACCTATTCGAAAAGTTTTAATAAATGGACAAGTTTCGGCCCCAAAAGTCACGAACTCATCTCTAATGGGGCAAAAAGTCGGCTAACCGCACACACACACACTCGCACATTAGAGACGATTCCAACGATCAGCCTTTTTGCTGTTGCCACCGTGCTTCATTGGTTCTCCATCATTTTTATGACGCTCATGTGACAGTCCATTGTATTAATGTGCCACCGCCAGCACCCCCCAATCTTGCCACTGGGGGAGGCATCATAAAAACGGCGAGGATAAGGCCGAGTCTAAGGATAAGAGCACTGAGCAGGGGGAGGGGAAAGAGGGAACAGCAGCAGCAGCAGCAGCAGCAGCAGCAACGTCGTCGTCGTCGTGCCAAATCAAACTTTTAGCCATACTGTAGTAACCCCTGTTTAGTCGCATCGGTGACCCGCCCACTCCCATCGAAGGAGAACCCGAACCCGACCCTACCCTACCCTACCACCCTACCCGCCCTGTTTGTGGTCTGTCAATTCAAATTGATTTTGGTTTTCCGCCTTTGCCAACGCCTTCGAGTTGCTGCTGGTACTGTTCCCTGTTCCCTGCTTCTGCTCCCTGTTGCTTGCTCCCTGCTCCTGCCTCCTGTTCCCTGTTCCCTGCTCCCTGCTCCTGCTCCTGCTCCTGCTCCCTGCTCCTTGTGGTGCTGTTATCATAGTCATCGTTGCGGTGGCATTGGATATTATCATTTTGGCCACGATTCCGGCTAGGAACTTTCATACAGCAAATAGCCTGGTCTTTTAAGGATGCAATTTGCAAGAAATCTATCTCGGGAAAGGCGGTTAAACTTCCCCAGGATCATCAATATACAGAAATGTGTAAGAGTTCTTTTTTTAAGGTATAAAGAAATGTGTTTAGATCTGCTAGGTGTAGGTACTTTTTAAAATTTTGTAAAATATGTAGAAAGTGCTGTTTAAGACGGGTTTGAAATTTAATCTTATATAAATAACAACTAGAAGAATATAGTAAGATTTTTTGGGTATAGAGGAAGAGTCTAAATATGCTAGCAGGGCGAACATTTTGATATTTTCTATTAATATAGAAATTGATACCTTAAAATAATTCGAACTAATAAATAAACATAAATATGAACGAGTCTTTTAAGGCTCTCTGGGTCATAACCTTTGGCAGGGTAATGCTCTTTCCCAAAATATAGTTATTAAACTATTTCGTTGACACAGGCATCGTAAAATCCCCTCGATTAAGTATATTTCCTGACCAAGTTATCTAAGGAATATGGCCAAGCATATATGGTATTCCCATATTCGGTCTCTCGCTGCCTTAGTTATATTTCTGGTCGTTGCTGGTAGTCGTTGTCGTTGTCGTTGTCATTTTGGTTCCAACCCAAGCCATTTGGCCACGAGTTACGCCCAACTATGTATGTTTTTGGTTAAGGGAAGGGAAGGGAGGGATGATATGAGGTGGGGGCAGGAGGAGGACCACGAGTACGTAATGGGGGTGGATAAGCCATTGGCACTGCAAGTTCCACCTCCCAGCTCATCCAGAGCTCATCTTAGCCGTACGCTTTTAGTTCCTCTTTTATCTCCTTCTGTTTTTTTTTTTTTT